>MU681197.1:70528-92408 GCA_026770625.1 Nicotiana glauca
CTATCCTCATCAATTACCCTTCTAATGGTCTATCCTAGTTATATCTAGAAATTAAGAGCTTGGATTATTGACCCTTACCTTTTAGGAAGATGACCAAGGTGCCTTTCTTGAAAAATCTTCAAGGTTTAAGCAAGATCTTTGGGAGAAATATTGATGAAGAACCCCTTCTCCCTCTAGGACCCCTTCTCTCGCTCTAAATGTATCAGAAAATAAGCCTAAAATGAAGGATAGGGCGTAATATATCGACATGGGGTCGGGTTATAAAATTAGAAAATTGGAGCCCCGAGTCAAGTATGCGGTCGCATTTGCGATCGCAGAGTAAACATGCGGTCCGCATAATGGACCGCAGAATGCTCCCCAAAAACTAAACATTCTGACTCGGTCTGCGGTAAGAATGCGGTCTGCATTCATGTTCTGCAGTCGCAAAGTGCACCGCAGAACTGACCCTCGCAAAAGTCAAAGGAAAATATGCGACGACTAAGCGGTCCGCATTTCGATTATGCGACCGCATTTCGACCGCATTACTGACTTCAATTTTAACCAACATTCTACCTCACTCTGCGGCAGGTATGCGGTCCGCATTTCGATTATGCGACCGCATTCTGGACCGCATTTCTTGCATTTTTCTGGAAACTTATTCTTGACTTTTTAATACATTATTCAATACAAAAAGGTCCGCGCCGTTTATTAATTTCTAACACATGTTCCTAACTTGGCACCACGGGATCCGGGTTTTCGAGTAGGAATTTCACGAGGCCTTATAGTTGGGCCACAATAGCTTCCTTGTCGGCAGCGAGTTGATCCATGTTCTTCTTCCACTTATGGCAATCAGCCCGAACTCGACCTACCTCTCCCAGAAGCTTCCCAATCATATCTAGATTTTGCTCCAGCTGAGATATTGAAGTATTAGCCTCTGAAGTAGGGCCAAGAAGGCCGAACTCTGTTAAAAGCACAGTTACTTGCTCGTCTAGCTCAGACTTACTTTTTTTAGCTTTGGCCAATGCAGTTCGGAGATCCTTAAGCTCCTATTTCTTTTGGCTACAGAGGAGCCTCAAGGCCTTCTCTTCGCCCGAACTTTCTTGAGCTCGGCCTCACATTTTCTCAACTTGGATCTAAACTTTGCAACGGCCTATACATGAAATGGATACATATCAGTCGAAAGAAAAGGAAAGAAAAAAATTGCAAAGCTAAAGGTAAGTACTTACCCGGGAAAGGAGATGTTAATCCTCTTCAAAGATAGCAGATACATGATTCAGGTCATTGGTATCCTCAATACCAATGTAGCAACCCTGGAAAGGGTCGTCCTCGATGACTTTGCTTGGATCAAGCTTAGGAAGAGCATTGGCTTCTTCAATTGCCCCCTCGGAATAAGTCGGCAAAGAAAGGGAATGACCTGTTGTCGTGGCCCTGAGGTCTTCACTTGGGGCATTCTCATTAGCATTGGGGGACTCAGCGTTTACCCCCTCCGATATAGTTGTTTAAGACGGAGGAACAATCTCAAACTCCGGGGACATTGGGGCCTTGCCCATTTCGTCCCTTCGGGCATCCTCGCCATGTGATGAGGTTTCAGTTCGGAAGTCTTAACGGCCTCGACTGGCTTCCTGGTCTGAGTTACAAACGTCGACTCTTCATCATCTTGAGAGTCACGGGCAGAGTCTGCGCCCGTTTGGGTAAATCTTTTCTGCAGCCTTCGAGCAGAGGTTTTCTTGTCTTGAGGGCCCTCGGGTTTCAAGACCCTTTATCTTTTTTGTCCTTCGAATAAGAAGGCTTGGTCTTTTCCCCGGGCGGAGCAGGCCTTATCTCAGATCTATTGCCAAGACCTGCACAGGCAAGCGTGAGTAAGTAGAAACGCTGCCAATGTATGGAAAGTGTTGAAACTATTGAAAGGTACTTACTATGGTTCTTGGCCTCCCACTGGCCCTTCGATCATTCACGGAACGCTCGTCGTAGGAAGAAGTGGCAGCTAACTTTCGAACCCAATCCTCAAGGTCGGGCGCCAAAGCATTGGCTGTCAAAAGAAGAATAACAACATTATAAAATATGAAAGCAGAATATGAATAAGTATAGGGAATACGAACTCCACTTATGATTAAAGTTCCACCTCTCCGGAAACGGCATTTTATCCTCAAGGATGACGTTCGAAGTCCTTACTCTAACGAACCGACTCATCCAACCCCGATCTTTGGGTTCGTCAGTACTAGCAAAGAAGGATTTTGTTGTTCGGAGATGTAGCTTGATGAGCCCTCGAAATAACTGGGGCCAATACAATCTAATCAGGTGGCTGAGGGTGAATTCCAAACCCTCGGCCATTTTAGATAAATACCGTACATGATCACAATACGCTAAAAGGAAGGGTGAATCTGACCGAGGGTGACTTCGTACGTTTTATAGAAGTCGATGATCACCGGATCGAGGGGACCCAGGGTAAAGGGATAAGTGTAAACACTCAAAACCCCTCTTTGTGGGTAGTAATGCTTTCATCAGGGCTCGGGATCTGAACCTCGACCCCATCTCCCCAGCGACAGTCCCTCTTTACATCCTCGATAAGCTTCTATGTTATCAAGCTAATATATCGAGATATGTGCTCGCATCGACCTTTGACATTAGGAGGATTCTCGAACTGAAGTCTTTTTTTAATAATGCAATTACCGAGGGTAATTTCCTCAAGTATAGGCGGCACCACCGGTTTGGCCTGACGGGAGGCAGAAGAAGACGATGCTTTATCCTTTTTAGGGACCGTTTTGAAGGTTTTGGCCATGATTTTAAGCTGAATAACACGGGTTTCACAGGGATGTGGTGTTTAAGGCAAGAACTTGCATTTTCCGGTGCTTAAAGAGGCAGAGGAAATGGGTGATTGGAGAAAGAGATGAAGATGGCAAAGGGAAGGAGAAAGAGTAAAGTTCTTTACTTGGAGAAATTGCCTTATATTTATAGAAGGGCAATGGCGGTTCGGCGGCATTAGTGGCCGACCAATACTAGCATGCATTCAATATTTTTGGGGAAGTGAACCGACGGAACGTTACGATCATTTCGAATGCTTGCATCACGGGGATGACATCATCACTAAGGTCTTCAGGAATTCAGATCGTTTATTATCATCTTATTCTAAGAAACGCGGGGACTATCTGTATACGGTCAAAATCGAGGAGCATGATTTCGAAGTTTTAAATTGAGCTATGAGTCCGAGTTCGGGCGACTCGAAGTGGAGGTCGGACCCAGCTGAAGGACACACACCTCGAGGAAGCAGATCGAAGGTTTGGCATGATCTACATCGAGGGCAGCACAATATCAAAGACACTCAAGAAAGAGCCGGAATTTCTTAAGGACACGTGGATCAGGTCATAAATTGAAGGATAAGATTTGTACGAAATGTTATAGGTTCGTACTAGGTTGTTATACACCTGTACCAATAGAATTCTTTACCACAATAAGAAATGTACTATATTGAGGTTTTTTCCTCCTGTATAAAGGGGACCCCAATCATTTGTAGGATCTAAGATTATTCACTGCAATAGAACATTCTATTCTGCTTTCCTTGTTTAACGTGCTCAATAATTGTTCTTCAGTTTTATTGTCTTTATTTTATTGTTCATACATTATTATTCTTAGCTGACCTCGAGACTCCTGAGATAATCGAGCTCGAGGCCCTTACTGCTCTAACAATACTGGTTTGGTTCATCAATTCTTCTTACCTAAACTTAATATTACTTGAATATCCACTGGTATTAGAATAAATCACATATATTTAAAATCACAAATTATCTTTAATTGTTACTCACATTCTTTGAGGTAAACACATCGTTTCATAGTTATGTCCTTCTCGCTGATCTATCTTCTTTATCTACACAGCTTATGTTACTCACATCGGGGGCTATGAAAAGAGTCCAGGAGGACATTACTATAACTAAGGAGGTGGTGAAGTTTGATCGTGCATTGAGGGCCGAGAACGAAAGGCTCAAGAATGAGATTCAGGGCCTCAAGTTCGAGAAAAATGTTTTCTTGGTAAGGACTGAAGCAGCGAAGAAGAGCACCGAACGGAGGATGCAAGAATATCTCGGCTGTGAGGCGGTTTTTATGGTCAAGCGCACTCCCGGTTAGAGGCCGAGGAACGGAAACTAAGGTCTGATCTGGAAGCAACCGAGGAAAGAGTCTGGGATAGCAACGCCGATCTGGAGACCCTCCAAGGAGCCTATGAAACTCTAAAAAGGAGGATGGAGTTAGATCGGTCCTCGACAGTTTTGGAGACTCGCTTGATTTCTCTCCATGAGGTGCATACCGACATAGTGAACTTACAACGTAAGATTCCTTTTCTTGAAGCTGAGGAAAGGGATATTTTGAGGCGGCTTGGTCTTCCTTCACCTAATAGGCGAAACACATCACTGAGTCGGATAAAGATGATTTCAAGGGCGAAGATGGTGAAGAATAGGAGATTACCTCTCACCCCGAGTCTCCACCTCCTCCACTTGTTGCAGCTGCTTCTAATCTGGATGCACCTTCAAACTCTGGTCCTAGAAGCCGGTGTTATTTCTACTTGTGGGCCTCAAGTTCCCTCTTATGCATTTTCGTAAAAATAGCACGGGCTAGTCAGTTTTCGGACTGGTCATTTAAAAATAGCATACGATTGCAAAGTCATTGAAAGCCACTATTTTGCTACAATACGAAAAGTTCCGGCATAATATACTGGAGATCGGTGCACCTGTGTATGAACTTTCAGCATATTATGTTGGAACTTCAACGTGCGGAAAGTTGCAGTATAATATACAGGAGATTGTATATTATGCTGGACCGGTATATTATATTAGAACTCCAGCATAATATACTGGAGTATTTTTCGGATTTTGAACAGTGTTTTCGTTCAGATCTTTACCTGAAAAGTGGCTAAATTTCGATTACTTTTGAAATTGTAGCTATTTTTGAATGACACTAGTAAATCTGGCTATTTTTTAATTTATTTCTGATTTTGGGTGATTTATACATAAAACATTTATCACAAATTTCATTGTGCCATTTACATGTGCCTTGAATGCTTATAATACTGGGAAATATTATTTTCGTATATTTCTTTTGGCTTTGGTTTCATAGACTTTGTTTTATATGATCCGTTGCTTAGTAAGCGATCGTTGCTAGTCATGATTGAGCATTTTGTGCATAAAAGTGGCCCTTTTTATGTCTATTCGGCGCGTATGAAGATGACATATCATCTTTACTTAGGCGCAAAGAAGTGAGAGGATTTTGCCCGAGTAAACGCTGTGTTAAAAATATGCATGCAAGGTGAAGAAAATAGAATTCTCATTTACTCGAGTAGATAACATAAGGTTCCTTTCAAGAATTTTCTTAACATTCTAGACCGTGGGGTGCCTCAGAAAAAATAAAATTTGTTAATTCGAGGCGACTGCGAGTTCTGAGTAGAATCACAAGGAATTTTCCTCCTCATTCAGTTTTCATACAATTTGACTGTGTTTGCGGATAACTACAAGACCACTGGGTAGTGTTAAATGTTTTTCTTTAATACCAAAAACACCCTAAAGAAATTTCATCTCATATTGATTTTTTCTAACAGGTTAAGTTAACCTACAATAATAATAGATAATTCTTCAAAACAAGGATGTAGTAGCCCTAAAAATAGAGTAATTACCTCCTATATCAGTCAATTTATCAATGCATATAACTTATATTCATACTTGGAAACCATGACAAAAGGAAAATTTGATGCTAGCATATAACGGAGTTAGTTAATAGGGTTGCATAATAAGGATTTAGCAGAAATCTACATGAACAAGCTGAAGCATAGTGGCTCCATACAACACCTATATTAGACTGATAATACCCTAGAGCACTTCACAAACATAAGAATTACAAATCATAAAGCACTGCTAAAAATTCATTACAGTTAAAAAGTCTGAATAATCAAAATAGTATCCATGACCAAGCTTATTTTGGAATTAGGTGCATTCTAATTCTTAACGGTTCTTCTAAAACTAAACAAGGATCAGTTTCTATCTGACACAGAAGAAATGATCCTCCCAAGAGAATAATAAGGTTAGAACCATTAGACGCGATATCTGATGTTGTTACTGCTGCTGCTGCTACTGGAAGGTCTAAAGCAACAAAGATGAGCCTTCTTTTTCTTCTCACTGTTCCTCCTCCCGATATGGATGAAATTCTTCAGTATGATCCCTGTGTTGCTCCTGGAAAATCTGCTCCTGGCTTTGCTTTTCTTTTCGTCGTCCAGTTTCAGCAAAATGTACTGAATTTTCTGAATCTCCAGCTGCAACCGTCCAATCTTCTCAGACCCCTTTCTTGCCTGTTCTGAAACTCTCTTCTGACGGGTATCCATCCCCTCTTTCGAGTCTGCTGAAACACTTCCTGTAGAATATGAGCTACTTTCCTCTGTACTCTTCATCAATTGGCTATTCAAATTCACCAGCTGTACAACCGTCTCCTCAACTTCTTGTAGCTGCTCCTTAACTGTTTCAAAATCGACATTTTTTGGCTTTCTGGCCTTTCTGTTTGACTCCAACTTTCTTCTCAGGTTATCAACGGTCATCTGAAGACTCATCAATTTCTCTGCATCAGAAGCAAGTCGCTGGAGAATCTTCTTGTTCATTTCTTGATTTGCCTCAGACGAGTTCATTGATAACTCTAACTTGTCCACACCCAACTCCTTCTCCACTTCTGACTCTGTAGGTGGATGTTTGCCCCTCCAATCCAAATTCCTCAATTGATTGTTTGAGGTAGGCCCCTCTGTTGGATGATTTGCCCGTTTCTTAAAATCCCTCATGCTACGACTGAGGCTGCTGCCTTCTGCAGTTTCCCATAGCTCAAGCATCTGATCATCCACTCTCTCTGCCGCAGAAGTAGCTCTTCTAATTCTTTCCGGTGAGCTATCAGAGACATGATCAAGTGGTATATCTTTCATCAGCGTCCCATTTTTTACTTCAAAAGACTTAGGTTTTGCTTTACGTCGATTACGGTCATCACCATGTTCATTCTGGTGACCCCTCCTTCCTGCAAGCTCGTGTTTCTCTCGATCCGGAGTGTGCTGAGATTTTAATACCTCAATTTCACTAGCAGTACTATCTCGGACAGCCTTGATGTGTAACGGTTGATGCAAAATAGGCTTGTTCATATCTTCCACTACTTTCTCAACTGATTTAATCCTAGTCCTCAACTCCTGCAAATCAAGAACACCTTTTGGCATGATAGATTGACCATCTGTTAGCTTGTTGGAGCTAAATTGATCTGAATGAACCTCAACTTCAACACACTGCAAATGCAAGCAACAAGAACAAATTTCAGCAAAAAGTTGGAGCTCATTGCTACATTCTCAGACTGAAACTTAAGAACAGGGTTGAGAACTTGGGAAATGCTGATGCTGTATATAAACTGGAGCACTTTATTAAATTTTCAAAACAAGACAGTTTTCAATGTATCCACAAGACAACTCCGCAATATAATACAATTTGTTAAAGGAATGTTTGTTCAACTAGATATCCTTTGACAATTTATTGCAGGCTATAAACTTATGACTCAGAAAATAAAAAAATGGTTTAGCCCTATGTCTAGAAACTCTTCACTGGAACTAGCTCATAAAAGATTTACAATCCTCATTCAAGAATTTTAAAAGAAATTCTTGGCCAAGAATTGTATTAGGAAGTAAAGGAGAGATACATTATAAGTATATTTTCAATTACATATGGAGGAAATCTTAGAGCAATCAAATCACTAATTGATGTTTTAAAGCAACGGTCGGTCATGTACAGAAGAAAGACCAGAACTCCATTCAAACCCAGACATAGATATATTGTTAGCTGTAGTAAATACTAGAATAAAAGAATAAAATTGCTTACATATGAGACAGTTTATTACCTTTGATTCCTGAGAGCCAGCTAGATTAACTTTCATGAGGAGAAGAGCATTATGCTCAAGTGAAACAACGTCATCCCTCAGAGAAGCAATTACAGGAGCATGTGCATGTAACTGTGACTTCAGTTCTCCAATTTCACTCTGCATTGAATTAATTCTTCCTTTCATCTGTTCAATCTCCAAATCTTTGGAAGCATTTTTATCCTCGAGTCTCTCGCACACCTCAGTCAACTCATTCATTTTATTTTCCAGTAGTACTTCGCGAACAGAGGAGATCTGGAGATCAAAATAGAAGGTTGCTGCCTCTGCCTCCCATAGTTCAAATTCATAGTTCTTCTCTTGGAGCTCCGAACTCAAATATTCTTCTCGCATTCGTTGCTCTTCAATTTCTTCATGCAACTTACCCAGTTCAGCTACCAAGTTCATATTCACTTCCCGAAGGACTTCAATTTCTTCCCTTTGAGTAGTATTTGTATTCGATATTTCAACTATCTTCTTTTCTAGAATTTCATTTGTCTGCATGGATTCTTGACGGTCAGTTTTTAGTGCATCGAGAGTCTTACACAATTCTGAGTTCAAATTCTCAGATGTTATAAGCTTCTGTTTGGCTTCCAAGAGCCCTGTTTCCTGCTTATCAAATAATTCTTTTCCAGTGGAAAGTTCCAACTTCAAATGACAATTAGATTCCCTGACTTCATGGAGCTCCTCTTCTAGTCTTTGAACTGATTCCTTGAGGAGTAAGTTTTCAGTTTCCTTCATTTCCAGCTTCTCCTTCAATATGCCCATCTCCTTATCAAAGTCACTAATTACACCATAAAGATTGTGCATATCTTCACATACTGACTTCAGCTCGGCAGTTTTCTCACTACCAATACTCATCAAAACTGTTGAGAGATTGCTAAGAGCTATACTATCGAGTAAAACGGTATCATTTTCCTGCTCCACCATCCATTTCTCCTCCCTGATCTCTGTGACTCTTTGCAACAAAGTTCTGTTGTCCTCAAGAACTTGGGAGTATTTCTTTTTTAATTCAAGATAAGCTGTCTGCAACTGATCATGCTTGACGGACAGACTCCCAACCTCTGCATCAAGTACAGCTGTTAGTTGACTGCCCCTGCTCACTTCAAGTCCCAACTTCTTATTCATCTCTAGGAGTTCATGATTGTCTTTCTGCGCTATGACAAGCTTCTCCTCCATGACATTGAACTCCTCCTCTACAGATTTCTTCGCCGACTCAAGTTCCAGGGCCTCTGATTTCAGCTGTGAAAGTAGAGTTAGGAGAACAGAGTTTTCAACCAACACCTGCTGCTTATCATCCTCGCATTCTACGAGTGAACATTTTAGATCCTCTATATTGCCCAAGATATGACGCAGAAAACTTTGTTCATTTTCGACCTTATCTTCAGATACAAAATAAGATTCAGTGTCAAAGGCTTTAAAAACCTGATATATCCCCAGTCTCAGCCTTTCAATTTCGTCTAGCAAAAGCTCTGCTTCGACCTGCTGCTCGAGGCTCTCATTCTCTAACTCTGTAATTAGCTGGTCAGCCAATTTGGACGCCTCAACATGTTTCTGACATTCAACCAACAAAGTATAATTCTTTTCTTCCATGTCTTGTATGAATTTCTGCAGGATGAAAATTTCACACT
The DNA here is from genome assembly GCA_026770625.1 of Nicotiana glauca. Taxonomy (NCBI): domain Eukaryota; kingdom Viridiplantae; phylum Streptophyta; class Magnoliopsida; order Solanales; family Solanaceae; genus Nicotiana; species Nicotiana glauca. The sequence continues at coordinate 80,044 of MU681197.1, forward strand.
GGGCTTTCACAGCTCTGTCGAGCTCCTCTTCAAATTCTTTCTTCCTCCACTTACTTTCTTCTTGTAGGAGATGAATATGGTTCTCCATACTAATTAATCGGGTCTCACTCTGATGAGAAAATTTGGCCCTTTCTTGTTTCTCCATTCCAACTGCAGCTCTCAGTTCTTCTACTTCTAAGCTAGTTGCTTTTTTGTCCTTCTCCAGGCAAGCATATTTTTCTTCCAATCCTGTAAATCTTGATTCCATGTATTCTAGTCTCTGTTCAACGCTTTCCAACTGATGAGCTAGGCTACCTCTTTCAGCAAGAAGATTGGACTTCTCATTCTTCAGCAATTGGCAGATTTCTTCTAAACCCTTGGATTTTTCCCTGAGACCTTCAAGTTCAACTTTTGCACCAAAAAGAGAGTTCTCAAGAACAGCATTTTTCTCTACGAGTTTCTGCATGCTCTCAGTTATAATTTGCAACTGAGTTAGCAAAGCGGATTTCTCAGCGACGAGGGTCGATTTTTCTCCATCGAGAATTTGGCAAGACTCTTGCAGCTCTTTCACCTTTTCCTGCGATCCCTGCAACTCGCCATTCACATCGAACAGGGAACTCTCCAAAACAGCCTTCTTTCTAAGAAGTTCATCCATATCCTCCAGCTTTTTGTGAAGGACTTCTTTCTCTAGTTTGTCCTTCTCAGACATTATTCTCAGCTCTGAGCTTTCTTCCTGCAAGCTCTTTATTGAAGACTCAATACACTCAGTATTTAAACCTGCACCCTTCACTTGCTCCACCAAAGCCTGGTAGCTCCTGTTTAGGCCCTTGATTTCCTCCTTCAAACATGAAATGTCTTGCTGAAGGTTGTTATTAAGTCCCACTTGTTCTGCAACCTCCTCTTCAAGTCTCATTTTCATCTTCCTCAGGCTAAGGATTTCATTTTCCAGATTCTCAAACGAGATGGTTGAGGACAATTTCAGTTCACTCAAGCTTTGGTTTTCATCCTTCACTCTCCGAAGTTCATCTTCCAGACTATTTTTGCTTGTTTCCATGTCCTTCAACAGTTGAAGGCCATTTTTGAACTCCAAGGCCAGAGCTCTCTGCTCCTCTTGAGATTTAGAGTGCAAATTTTGCAAAGCCAAAAGTGTGGCTTCAATTTGTGCATGTCTTAAGTGCTCATATTGCAAATCACTTTGAAGTTTCTCCAGCTCCCTTTGTTTCTGAGAAAGCTCTTCATCTTTCATAGTTATCTTCTTCGCCAAGCTATCTGCCTCAGAATGCAATGACTGATTTGATGTCTCAAGCAGAACACACTTCTCTTCAGCATTTCTAAGCCTAGCAGCGCCCGCTGAAAGCTCACCATTAAGGCGTTTTACATCCTCTTGTGCACATAACAGTTCATGCTCAAGCTTGGATATTTTCTCCAGACAGTTTTTATACTCACGGACTGAAGCTTCTTTCTCCTCAGTTAACTCCATAACCAGCCTTTCCAGTTTCTTGATCTCACTTTCAGCTCTATCAGCTTTCTCACTAAGAAGTCTGGATTCTTCCTGAGACGCCAACAGTTTTTTCTCCAGTTCAGAAATCTTTTCCAGGCATTGTTTATACTGATGAAAGCAAGAGTCTTTTTCAGACTCTAATTTACAGATCTCATTCCTCAGATGCTGAGTTTCGGCTTCTGCCTTAATTGCTCGCTCATTTACTCCTTTTGTGTCTTCAAGTGCTTGAGAAGCCTTATCTTCCAAACTAGATATCCGTTCCAGATACTCCTTGTGTTTGCTCAAAGCAGCATCTCTTTCAGCCTCCAGCTTAATAAGGGATTCCCGCAACTTCTGAAGTTCATTTCCAGCTTCACTAGCCCGTTCATTGAACCTAAAGGAGTCCTTCTGTGCAGTACTGAGATCCCTCTCTACAGCAGACAACTTTTCCAGGCATTGCTGATATTGCAGGAATGTAGTTTCTTTTTCCGCCTCCACACCAGCTAGGGCTTCTTTCAGCATTTGAATTTCCCCTTCAGCTTGACCTGCACGCTCTGACTCGGCAACAACTTTGGCCTTGAGGTTTTGATTCTCAATTGATAAATCAGATACTTGAGAATGCAAACTTTGTACTTTTTCCTCTGAATTGCAGTCCAAACCTTTTTTCAATGTTCCCTCAAGGAACTTTGAATTCTTTAGCATTTCTTCTCCAGCCCCAAGCATCTCACACAATTGTTTTAGACCCCACTCACTTGTTCCCTTATCAGAATCTCCACTCTTCTGTACAGCATGCATTCTTGATAGCAGTAACCCCACTGCATGCTGATTCAAGTCACCTGTATCCGGCGAAGCATGAGTAGGACGCAACCCTTCAGGAGTATGTGGCTCTGCCTCCTGTGAGGAAAATCTGACCGGCGAGTCTTCAAGAAGAAAGGGTACTTCATTGGGAAATGCCTCTGACATGCTCTTTTGGGCCTGCTTAAGCTCGCCCGTCACATGGTCATATCTTTCAGCTAATGCTCGGTATGCCCTGTAAAACTCCTCGACTAATTTCATTAGCTCAGGCCTTTTCTTGTAGTACATTTCAGCCCTTCTTGCAAATGAATCAGCATCTTCTTCGATGAGCTTGATCATTGCCTTCACTTTAGAATCCATTTCTGCAAAAATAAAAAAGGTTTAATTCCTCATATTGGATGACAAAATCTATTATAAAGAATTAATACATACTTTTCCTGTTAAACAAGCAGAAGTTTTTGTTAAATGAGGGGAGGAGACAAAATGCCACAGCATTATTCCACCAGCTTTTACAACTGCTTAGATACCTTTTCCCATAATATATGCACATATAGTTGGTTAATAAATGGATATATTAAATATGCTAGGTTGAGTGAAATGCAGGAGTTAGTTGAGGTTAGCAAGCATAGTGCCAATTGAAGTGTTTTAGCATATATTTCCATTAAGCATTGGGTATTAATGAATACTTCCATTACAGGATACATGTATATTATACGGGAATAAAAAGGCAAGGTTCTCTATCACCGGCACTGGCGCTAGGCAGGGGTGCACATACTGTGTTACATACACAAGAGAGGGAGGCAGTGGGATTTGAAAAGACTGGAGCGCTAATCTGTAGGGAAACAGTAAAGACAAATTCTGCAAAAGTTTGGGAGGCAAAACTAATTTTTAAAGATACCTGAAATTCATACTCTTTAACAAAATGAAGATATTTTAAATTTTGTGAATCAAATGTAGAATGAAATCGGTCCTTCTTCTCTGCAACTGCTACTAAGGACAAATAGGTTTGCGTACCTACTTTCTAAAGATCATGCGAATGGGCTATTCAATAAAAAGGAAAAGCCCCTATTTAGTTTCACAAGCCATTGCCATTACCGATAAACATAAAAGAAAAGATTTTAGTTTGTGAAAAGTTTAGAAGGCAGCCCATATCACCCCTTAGCAAAAAAAATCGGCCTCAGGGAAGAGGAACGGTAACATGAAGTCTAGGTAGAACATAGATTCAAGGCAAGTCCCCGAATGTTAGTCTTCTTTTTGGGAAGAAAGATAGTTATGTAGACACTCCAAGAATTTTGTGCAAAAATAACCTATAGTAGAGAAGGTAATGGAACAATGAAATACATTTTAATACTCTGGTGAAAAACCTCTCAATTTGAAAAACTCGAAAAAATTGCAGGTAACCATTACAAGTACAAATTGCAGGTAAACTCAATTAGAAAAACACAAGAACACTCATAAGCTACATGTACACCACAATGGCCACATTGTTAAGCACAGATTCTTATGGTAAAGGCATAAAGCGAGACACAAGGAAAAGCATTTGAAAAGCATGATCTGAGCGTGCATGAAACCTTTTACCACAATATAATAAAATCATGGTAAGCACTATGTGGAAAAAATACATTTTGTTTCTCTTTGATGCTTTGATGATATAATTTTTCCTTCTCAAAAAATAAATGCATGAAGCAGATGGTATCAATTCCGACTATCATATTCTATTCAAGTGTAACCATCCTGTATTGCATAGACATTACTTTTTTATGATCCAAATAAAAATCACAACATCAAATAGACAACATAGGAGACATAATTAAGGACAGTAGAAATCTATTTCATCCGAGAAAAATGAGCGCGTAAAAATATATAGAACTAAGCAATTTCTGCAAGGCCAAGAGAACAAAAACAAAAGTAGAGCCAAGTACAGAGGTACTCACCAGTAAGATTCTCTTGAAGCCATTTTGAGTTCTTTGGGATATGACTATCCCACCACCAAGAATACTTCCGCCTGGAGTCGGAATGTTTCAAGGTTGCCATGACTCCAGCAAAGAACAAGAAAACTACTGGATTTATCCTTGGAATTTTATACCAGTAATAGAAATGATGGATCCCAGGCCAATATCAAACCTTAAATTGCTTAACTATCAAGACCCTACAGGAAAAGACAACAAATTAAGAAGAAAGCAGACAAAACCAAAGGATCAAGGCCTAGGAATGAAAATCATGTGAAATGGGCATTGAAGTTAACACATCATTGCAAAATACCTCTTCTATGCCTCTGGGATCTGGCAAGAACAAACCAGAGGTGCAGCTACAGTTACTTTTCAACTTAAAAGGTTCAATGCCTGTACACTAAAAGCAACCTGAACAGGAGAAGGAAGGGAAGAAATGACTGAGAATCAGGTCTCATACGTTACAAACTGCGCTATAAGCCAGATATATCTCAAAAATATGAAAGAATTATCAATTTGTTAGACAAGTATATGTCATAAAGATTAACTATTATGCACATCATAATTTGACAGTATGTTCCCTCAATTCACCAATTGACAAGATATATCAAATTCATTCAAGAAAGGGAACATTCTAACTTCGTAGCAACCCCTAATTCTGATTAATGCTTCATTAATAGACTTGTCAAGTAGCAAAATGAAAATGGAGAAATTTTCATTAACTCTTAACTACCAAGATTCTTTATTTTTTTCTGATAAGTAGACTCCTAATTGACAAGATTTACAAACCCCAACATGAAAATCACTTATTTTGAGAAATGGGCACGAGTAAAACCACATAAAAAATCAATCTTTTCATGATTTAAATTGAAAAAACAAACCAGAAGAACAAAATCTGGAAGCAAAAACTGTTTTAAGAAGTGTCATTGGTACCCACAACATCAAAACACAAAGCAGTGTTCACATCAAGAACACTGACCCAATAAAGTGGAACAAATGATCCTCAATAAACAAGCAAGAAAATTGGATCTTTAAAACAAAACCAAATTGAGAAAGTTACCCAAGAACAGAGAAATCTGAATGAATAACAAAAGCCTGATTAGCAGCTGTGATTGTCAAAACCAACTCAGCTGCTTCATTTTCTCTCACCCCATTTCCTTTCTTGCTCTCCCTTTCTCATTTACACACACACACACACACTCTTTATCCTCTAGTTGGTACTGTGTCAATGACCCAATGTGACGATCTGTAAACAACACTATAGGTTCAACTAGACACTGTGTATAACATATGTCTTTAGGATATAGCACTACAAAATTACATACATATGTATTCCTGTAATGGTAGTAAGTTGCTAGTTGGGGGGGTTGGGGTTGGGGTTCAGAGGGGTGGTGGGGTTAAAAAAAATGACGTTGTGAAATGGAGTAAATGTTGTGTCATAAAAAAGGAAATAATGATCTTTATCAATTTGATTTCTTAAAAAAAGATTTTATTTGTTGAGATATTGTCGCCACTTTATAGGGTAATACAACTCTTGTATACTCATGACAAAGAATGGGGATACTTAATTTTTGGACTAAAATATCCTTTGCTTGGGATCTTAAAAATGTCCTTTCTTGGGTCTCATTCCATATTTTTATAATTTGTTTTCATTAATTTAGTCAAAATTAAAATCTTATGAGATTATGAGAACCTCTTTTTATGTGGCAGAAGCAAACCAGATCTTCTCTTTATTCTTTGCATTTTCATTAATGATACTTCGTATATTTGTTTAATTTTTAACACAGAGAGCAAAGATTTTCTCGAGTGAAAATTATTCTTTGATTTGCTAAATCAACTTGGAAGCTTGATTCTTGGAGAATTTTAGCATTTGTTTGAGTGATAGTAGATACAAAGAATTCACTTAAATAGAATATTTTTTAATAGCTAAATGTTTTAATTCATACAAGATTCAACAGCTGCAAGTTCTTAGGAATAACGATCGAAGTAATTATTTAATGTTCTCTTTTATTATGAAAATAAAATTTTACTTTTTTTATTTTCCAATTGGAAAATTGAGTATTTTCAATTTTTTAAGAGGACGTTAATTAAAAGTGGAAGAAGAAATTGTAGTCATATAAAATCATATTGTAGATTTTATATGTACCAACAACATATAATCTTTTCCAAATAAGGTAGGTTAATAACCTGACGTTCTAGTTTTGATTACTGTAAATCATATTTATAAAAAGATTTTAAAGCTACTTCAACTGAAAAGCATAATTTTAGGAACATGCTAATGCTATTAATTAATTGATTTAAAATTTTAAAAGCTGCTAAAAAGTGAAAAGTGAGGGATGGAGGCTTTTGAGGAATAACAACTCACTCCACACAATTCTTTAAGGAAAATTTGATCTTTGGTCCGACAATTTCTCCTTTAGTTTTCTTGTAACATTACATTAATTCATATATTTATTTACACAAAATTGGTGTTATTTTTGTATTTTACACAATTTTTCTTCTTCTTCTTTTTTCCTTTTTTGGTTATTTGATTCAGTTTTGATGGGATCTTCTTTTGTTTAGCTTAAAGCATATGCATGCGTGAAAGCTTCGCTGGCTTATCAAATACTTGAAGCAAAAACAGATATGACGTTAACTTCATTTTCTTTCCAACTTCTACAAACAATTTCAGCACCAAGTTATATTATTACTACATTGTATTTTTGTTAATTTATACTGCTGTTGTCCAATATATATGTTCGGATAAGAGAATAGTTTAACATTTTTTTTAAGAATTAAAACTTATTTAATATGTGTTGAACTTCTTATATTGTAGAAAGAATCTCACAAAATTTTCTCGATATTTCATCAACAACAACCCAGTATAATCTCATTTAATGGGGTCTGGGGAGGATATTGTGTACGCAGACCCCCGCATCTTTCCCTCCAAGAACTTCTCACCTTGCTCTTTTTGCTTACCATCAGAGCAACCCCTCTTGTCTAAGAACATATTTTGCTTATGGTTTCAAGAATTACACAATCAACATTATTTCATATTTAAAGTAGCAAAATCATATAATAACCTACAAATGGACAAAGCTGCCTTTACGTGCTAATGTTTTTCTTTTCAGTAGTTAGTATATTCTTAAATTTTATTGGATCATAGATATATCCATATTTTCCTCTATTTAGCTTCTTCAAATACTCCTTAAAAGGAAATTCAAACTAAACACAGAAATAAGACTAAAATTTTCTAAAAGTTAAAACGAAGGAAAGTTTAAAAGATATTAGGGAAGAAATAATCATTTTATTTAAAAAATTCGGTTTTATTTTATTATATCCATCATTATTTTTGTTGGAATATATTTTAGATAAGTTGGTAGGCATAAAACAATTAAAATTCAATACATCCAAGGGTAGAAGTATGTGAATATTTAAATGATCCAGAAAAAGAAAAATAAGACTATAGGGGATGTATATATATTAGAAGTAGAAACCTCGTGAGAGGTTTGTGTAATTCTCTCGCATCTAAATTATTAATACGTAAGGTTATTGACGGTATATTGTATTTCATGGCTTGACACCTTTAAAAAAAAATGGGGAATTGATTACAAATAAATATCCAAGTTTCACCTTATCCTATTGTATAGATGGATGGTTGTGTCGTGAGACTTCAACTTTTTTATTTTGTTGGGATAACCTATGAATATTGATCAGCCATACTTTATCTTTTTTCACCTTGAGAGTTATAGTTGGCAAAAAAAAGGGAAAATTATATATGAGATTAACTTCGATTTGTTTTTCCGAAAAGATAATTTCATACTTTATCTGTCACACAGTTTCAATTATTCATAATGGAAAACCTTGTGCCTACATTAATTTGGATAGAGTGGTTGGTCTTTGACTTTCTGGCTTAGCTACATTTGAAAAATGACGTTGTAGCAGTTTGCAATTAATTGAATTAAGGACATTTTATTATGGCTAAAGCCCTAATCAAATGGCTTTATATATACTAGAAGTTCCTATAATCAAGGTTTCAGTACTTCCCCATGGCCTGGAAAAATTGATTAAATTGTTGGAGCAATACGTGATAATATCACAATTTTGTAGCTTGTTCAGGCTGAGTATTAGGTAAATGCAAATTTATTCACTTATAGTGAAAAAGCATAAATTTATATTCACTATAAAGCTTTAAGAAACCTGATATGATAAAAAATCAAACTGTACATAATTAAAATCCTTACACTGTTACCCTACTGAATATAAGTTAACATTAAGCTCTTTAGATTAAGATAACGGTTTATCCTGAAATTTGAGTAACAATTAAACTTGTATTGTGATTTTAAGAATACGTGATATAATCCAATACCAATTGGTATATAATGAATTAAGTAAATGAATTAGACGATAAAACAAATCGACCTCGACTCGGAACAGTCTCGAGATCAAGCAGCAAGAACAATAAAGAACAATATAGAAAAATGAGTAAACTGAGAGCAGTGTGTGTATTATTTATTAGTGAATGTCTCGTCCTTACAAATGAATGGGGTCCCTCTTTATATAGTAGAGGAATACTAAATAAGGTACAACTCTAATAACGAAAATAAATCCCGTGATTGGCGCCGATAACCGCTTGATATGATCTATTCCGAGATTTTCACCGAGACCTTCGGTTGGTTGCTAATATCTCGTCATTCCATTATTATGCCTTACTTGAGATTGGTCATACTCGGCCATGGTTTTCAACGAGCACTTCCATCCTCAAGTTCTATACGCTGCCACCGGGCTCGAGCCAGGTCCGTTTGGAGCTTATTCTCGAAGCAACTCCTCGAGCCTACAAAACCGGACATACGCGATTTCGACCGTATATAGAGAGTCCCTGCATTTCTTAGAGTGAAGTGATAAGAAATTATTTGATCCCCGATTCTCCGAAACCTCGATCATGACGTCAATTCCATGACGTTAGCGATAGAAATGACTGAAGGGTCGCATCTGCATAGTTTCCAAGGCCATTAATTAATGGTGGCTGATGATCGGCCACTAGTTTCCTCAAACCATTGAAGTGACCACTATAAATAGATCAATTTCTCAATCTTTACAATCTTTACTTCCAAAACTTTTTCCCAAATCTCTACGAGCTTCTCAATTTTCTTTAAGTTCATCTTCCTCATCAGTTTGTGTTTGTCATAACATCAACTTCTTCTCCTTTCTTGAATTCCACAACAGTGATGGCTAAAACATCTAAAACTGTCCCTTGGAAAGAAAAAGCCTCCTCATCGCGGCCGGCCGGTGATATAACACCAGTGGAGCCTCACATCGAGGAGTGGTTCCTGGGCCATGCGAGCTGTCTTCCGATTTCAAAGTCGAAAGACCTTCATCAGTTCCAGCCCGATATGAGACCATGTCCCAATACATCTGCTCAATATCTGAAGACGATCTCGAGTGGATGAAAAAGGACTGTAATTGAGAAAATAAGGAGGTGATGATTCCTTCCCCCGAGGAGCACATCACCACCCATGTGAAAGGGTATTTAAGTGTGTATATTTATTCTTTCATATTGGGTACCGTAGATCCGGTCATACTCGATTTCTGTCGCCAGTATCGGGTGACCCTTTGCCAAATCTACCTCTCTTAGCGTATTGTCATTTTGCTCAAATTTTTTTCGAGCAAGGTCGAGGGTATGTCTTTCACCCTCGACCATCTGATTAGGTTATACAGCCCTTGCCTTTATCGAGGTGGGTTGATAAATCTCCAGCGTCGGGCCACGAAGGCACTGTTCTTGAGCATTGATGAGGACAAGGACCGAGAATGGATGGGCCGGTTCGCTGAATCAAGACCTTTGACCTAATCCCCACCGAAAAAATGTCATTCCCCGAGGAATAGAACATGAAGCGTAAGTACAACTCCATACAACTCCATCGATGATGTTCACTATTTTGCTTTCTTTATTCTTCTTCGATCTAATTTCTTTTTCATAGTGCAGCTTTCCCTTGGTTTCCTGGTGCGATTCCAGACCTCGAAGGTTGGGTTCGTCAACTGGACTCTACTTCTTCACATGCTGAGTGTTGTTGGCGTGATTTTGCCAGGGGTCAGTGGGAAGCTAAAAACCACGGTGAGTTCCTTTGTTCACATGTTGATGCTTCTCTGCAAAATACTATTTTTTTACTTAGTTTCTCCTCATGCAGTCCTCGGAGACAATGCTGTTATGAGGTCGCCTTCTCCTGGTAAAGAGGAGATCCTGAGGCCAACCAAAGAGAAGAAGAGAAAAAGGGCCTCGCCTCCAAATACCCCAAAGCCCAGGAAAAGTAGAGTTCGAAAATCGAAGGTTGGCCCTGCAGCCCTCTCTGCTGACGCGGTTCAACAACTTTGGGAGGAGGACGAAGAAGGAGATGACACTGACTACTTGCTGGTAGCTCGGAAGAGGGGAAGCACTTAAGCTTCAAAGGCTGCCGAGCCGGTGGTGGTTGAGGCGGTTCAATCTTGAACCGAAGAAATCTCGGAGGGAATTGTGAGCAGAGTTCCGAGCCATCAGGTGTTCCTAAAGGGTCTAATTCCGAGGCCCCTCAAAGAGAAGATAATATGCCAAATGACTCGCTTGGGATAATTAATATAGATGAATCGCCGCCTGGCCCTACGTTCTATGGATAGCAATTTCGAGATGATCAGGCTATGGAGATTCCCGACGTAGGAACGACCCACGAAGGGAATGATATATTCCAGGGATGCTTTGCAGGGGTCGAACATGGTCCCAACATGGATGCTTCATTCATTTTTGACGAGGCTCAGTGGCTTCTTAAACTAGTAAGTTTCTGTCTCCATAATTATACTTGTGTTTTATTCTCATTTTTCCAAGTCTAATTTTTTCCTTTGTGCAAAGGCCATGACGCTCTATCGAGAAGCGTTTCCAAATCCAGACGAGCTATCCCGATGCGAGGCCAAACTCAAGAAGCTCATGGAGGAGAGAGACGGCCTCAAACTCCTCTATGTTCAAAAATAAGGAGGACATCGGGGACCTCCGAACCGAACTGACGAGGGCTCATCGAGAACAGACTAAGCTCATTGAGCAGATAATGTAACTTTTTGGGAATTTGTTATGTATTCATTTGACTTGGAAATTAATATTTTGACTTTGCAGGCCCAGCAAAAGGGTGAACTGATGGAGCAGCTTCGAAAGGAGGCCAAGATGAAGGAGGCCGAGACTCTGGGGTGGAAACAGCATGTGGATCGTCTTGCCCTAGAGAAAGACGCGCTTCGGGCCCAACTAACTTCGGTCGAGTGCCAACTTTAATATGTGAAGGAGAAAAGCTTGGCTCGAGCCTAGAAGATTGAGGAGCTCGAGGCTAAGTTGGCCGCGAGCTTGCAAAGGCTAAATCTGAGCGGAGATGCTTGTGGCCTCTTACCGGTCTGACACCTAGGCTTCGAAACATTTGGGCACAGAAGATCTCTGTTGCTGCTGAAGTCAAATTGTCTTGTGCCATCGATCATGCTAGGAGGCAATTTCGGATAGAGACTCTCGAGGAAGTGCATGCTCGTGGCTTCAACCTCTCGGTCGATATCAAGAATGTGAAAGCTTTGGAGGATGAGGTCGCAGCTTTACTCTCCGATGATGAAGACTCTACTTGTGGATCCAAGAGCGTAAGAGATGATGATAAATCCCCCGAAGAAGCGGCTCCCGAAGATGTGGCTCCCAAAGTGGACTAGGCCTTTAGGATTTTTATTTTGTTTTTTGTGTAAGTCCCCTTGTGGCCTTTTTAAATACCTTCTATGTATAAAAAGTTCCTTTTCTTTACGCTCTATCTCTGATTCGTGATAAAGTTTGCTTTATTTTTGCCTTGCGAAATTTTTTTTTGCTATAACTTCAATAATCGAGTGAGCGTAGCTCGAACTCAGAGTAAAACAAACCCTTAGGTTTTTTAGCTAAACGAGGGCTAGTCCCCAAGCTAAGTAATATATGTTCGAGATTTTTATTTCGGATGGCTTGATCGAAGCCATCACCACATTGTTTTCATAACTAAAAGTAAAATAAACCCTTGGGTTTTTTTATCAAATAATGGGCAAGTTTCGAACTTATAATAGAACCTCTTAAGGTTTTATGATGAATCCCCAAGCTATATGTCACGACCCAAACTGGAGGGCCATGACTAGCACCCGACCATACTTGCCGAGCACCAACGTACATTTTA
>MU681203.1:5104-20151 GCA_026770625.1 Nicotiana glauca
AAGCCAATCTATTTAGTATTGTATGGACCAGGCCCATGTGTAACCATCACACATACTGAATTTGGGCCATTCATTAGGGCATTGATTAAAAATTAACGTGCCCAACGGAAGACATTTTTACTTCATTTTCAGATTATTACAATTTTTATTCGAGTTCAAACTGATTTAATTACTTAGCTACCAGAAAGTTTCCTTTATTTTTAATTCAAGTATACCTATTAATTCTGTTATTTACCAGTCCTAAATATCAATCAAAACTGAATCTAATGAGAGGCGAGATTTCAAAGTCAAAAAACAGACTGATATTGCATTATGAAAACTGTTCTACTAAAGCATTTGAAGTTATTTCTTTAAATAGTAATTACGTTAAACAAAACTAATTACAATTATAATCGATTTTAACTAGCAGATAAGTCAATATTCAAATAGTTCATGTATTCAATGTGAGTTATACAAACATGTTCGATTAAAATTTCCTAAGGACAGAAGTAACTAACTAAAGTCATTAAGCATATTCATATACAATTGAGTTTGTTCATAACCTTTAGCATACGGATTTATACTATATAGTCTTCAATACTAATTAACAAACAACTACAAAATAACAATTGACCTAGTGTTTACTCGAAGCACTAATAACAGTCCAGTCCGAGTTTAATGTTTAATTACAAATTTAAACTATTCCTAACGAATACAAAAGGCTAATTAATTTCTACATCAATTATGCTCAACAAGCACGAAACAAAAGAAACAGTAAAACAGGAAAGCATATAAACTTCTTCGTTTCATTTTTTCTTCAATTTTGAAATTACATCACAGGAACTGGAATGTACCTGGAAAATGAAGATAAACCGATGAGAATTCTAAACCACAGCAATAGAATTAGGATCAGCAACAGAGAACTCAACAGCAATTAACCACAGCCTCAGATCAACACCAAATCCAACAGAGATAACAACTCAGAAAAACAATAACAACATACAACTCAACGAACAACATCAAATAATCTTCAAACTTGATGTGATCAACTAATGTAACAGTATAATTTCTGGATTACTTCAACAATTTTTGGTATTTTAATTTGTAAATGAATGATTTCTGAAATGAAAGCTTGAATTGCAGAGAATGATTCGAAGAAATTAGGTATTTGGAGACTTCAAAGCTTTTCCAAAATTCAGAACCCCTTTTTAAAGGCCTATGTGTGACTATTTATAGAGTTCAAAAGGGAGGAAAATTTAAATTTCAGTAATTATGCATTGGTCCCTCTTATTTCATATTTTACCCCTACTCTTTATTATTTTATTCAACTAATTAACCCTACTTTTGAAGAAATACACTAATGACCCCATCTAGAACATTCTTCCCTTAGACAATCCCTTAATTGCCCCTACTTCTAAGTGATTTTCACTGAACTGCCCTTTCACATTACCCATACTGCCCCTACTTCTTAAGAATTATTACATTTAAACTATTTTTATCCCCAAACTAACCCTGATACTACACCCTATTTACCCCACGACCCCACTACCCTTTTACCCTTCCCCCCTTGTCTTGTTTAGCCTTTTTTTTTTATGAAATTACCCTAAAATTATTTTTTCAGAACTACCAAAATAGGGTCTAATCAGCTATAACCAATAACCCTAATCAATTACTAACCAATTATTTAACTAACATAAACAATATTTACTGAAAATTTAAACTTCCAATTATCAATCTCAATTAAACAAAATAAAACAGAGATCAAAATCATAATAGTCAAGCTCTAAACCTTTAAAGAAAATCTAACTATTGTTAACCCTAATTAATATCAGTCTCAAATAATCGACTCAAATTCCAGTAATTAGAAATTATTTATTAGGATTTTATCTTATTTTTTTTTTTAACCTTCATAACAGTATCAACTTTATCCGAACAAAAATGAAGAAGTAATCAAAAAGAATCAAGAATCAAAGACGAAGGACCAAACAGGCATACACGGAAAATAAAAAGAGAAATCAAAGAATAAAGAGAACAAATCACTTAGCTTCTTTTTCGTTATTTTTCTTGGCTTTTCTTTCTTTCTTTCTTTCTTCCTTTCCTTCTTTCTTCCATTCTTTCTTTCTTCAGGTTTTTGGACTTTCCAGGCAGACCTTATATTTTGGTTTTTCTGGTGAGGTTTGGGACTTAATAACTTCAGATATGGGTTAAAGGAATCAAGAAATGCTTATGATGATTTTGGCTATTTTTGGATAAAAGGTTATTTGCCGGAACTAGGGTTCCAGCAATGTTTAATTGGATATTCGAGAAAAAGGGGGCTGATTCGAAACAAACGGGGTGCATGGGTGGGAAGAGGGTGTTAAGAGGTGTCCAGGGTGTTAGTGGTGAAAGGTTTGGCTTAAGTTGTGTTCGCCAGAGTAGGGTTCCGGCGACACTAAATCTAATATTCGAGGATTTTCGGTGTGTTTTGAGGGAAACGGGGTAGAGGGGTGTAACAAGGAACTCATGGTGGTTCAGGTGTGTATTTTGGAGGTTGATCGAAGGATATGGAATCTCCCGCCGGCGAGGGTTCCGGCGATATGTTGAGAGAAAAAGGGGCGGCTAGGGTTTGAATCAAGGGAAGAAGTAGATGAAATGATACAAGGGTATAACATTATATCATATTAAAAGACCCCTTGTAATTTTGAATCGTTGGATTGGGGAAAATCAACGGTTGAGATCTTTTGGCCTCGAGACGGCGTCGTTTAATTAAATGACGACTTAATCCTGGCCACTGGATCAATTAAACGAACGGCTCAGATCAATGTTATTATACGACGTCGTTCCTTTGTTAAAGGGCCTTCAACACATGTCCGTTGGATCAGTTAAGTGAACGGCCCAGATCTTTTTATTTAAACGGGGTTGTTTAGAATATTATTAGGCTGAACAGATTTGGGCTAGGCTGGTAGACTGAGTTATTTAAATTTGTTTTGGGCTTGAGGGGGTGTTTGGCCCAAATTATTTTCCTTTGTCTTTGTATTTTTCAATTTTGTATATTTTTTCAATTATTCTCACTTATATTATTTATATTATTTTTTTTATTGCTATTTTTCTGTATTTTATTTTTCTGTATTTCTGTATTTTTCTTTTGTATTTTGTATTTATTTTCTGATTATATTTCTATTTTTATGGTAATTTCAATTAAAGTGCAAAATGTTATTTTTTTTCTTTTGATTTTTATTTAAAAATGAATTAATACTAGATTTGTAAAATTAAACCCCCTAATGTATGTGTATTTTTTGTATTTTTATATTTATTCTTTAGTATGAATTAAAATGCAACAATTAACACCAATTTCAACAAAAATCCACAAAAATGGTAAAATAATAAGAAATTATTTATTTGGATCTTTTTGGAATAAAATTGCTTTAGGGAAAAAAGCACGTGCTCAAAACGGCACCTAGTCCCTATGACTAGGTAAGCCTAATAATGCGGAAGATAAACCAAAATTTGCGGAAGAAAATAAATAAAACTGAACTGGTAAAATAAACAGGGTTTAAGGTGCCGCTCGACACATACCACAACAATCCTCAAAGCTAACAAAACTTCCCAAAACCCAGAAACTCACAAATCACAAGCTAAGGGATACATAAGAGGCTCTGACTCAAGAATATCTAAACAAGGAGAAATAGTGGAAGGATTATACTTATTACAGAAAGCTGGAAAGGGACTCCTCGGTATGCGAACGCAGCAGATATACCTCGAAGTCTCTACCGATATGCCGCCCTCCAAGGATAACAGAACTGATCGGGAGTACCTGTATCTGCACAACAAAAATGTGTAGAAGAGTAGTATGAGCACACCACGGGGGTGCCCAGCAAGTACCAAGACTAACCTCGATGGAGTAGTGACGAGGAACAGTCAAGACACCTACCGGTCAATAAACAGTATAATCATAGGGATAATGGAAAGGATATATAATTATGTAAAGACTGCATGAAAGACTAAATGCTACAACTCACAATGAAGGAAAAAGGGGAACAAGTAACAACGAGAATATCATAAATGATGATACAAAATGACGGCAAAATTCACAACCCAAATCTTAAGGTCACAACACAGCAAGGACAAACAAGTCACCAACTCATTATTCTGCAATGATGCTTACATAAGGTCTTTTCAACTCTTTTCACAACTTTACCAAAAATCTCGGACCAACCACAGCTCATGAAAACCCACCATCTGAAGTCTAACACTTGGCATCTTGTGCCCCATCAATCTCACGGTCATGCTAACAACTAACTAGTCAACTAGGGCCACTCTCACATATATAATGGGTAAACGAGGGCCTATCTCCACTCCTAGCCACATCAGGAGGATTCATCTTTAATAGGAGGGTCCAACTACGTGTATGCTTGTGCAAGTGTGCCTAACAAGAATTCTACCAACTTGTAAGTATAAGAAATGGAACGACCAGCACCCGAATTATTCGCACCCGAATAGAATCAATGAAAATATCAGTTCAGAACACAATGAGTTTAACGGGGGATCTTCCAGGATATCGTCCCGTAGTCTCAAACATAAATATGTGTGTTAGGGATCTGTTGGTATCCCGAGGATCTCTTGGTATCCTCCATAGATGTACTAGGGATCTCTTGGTATCTCGAGGATCTCTTGGTATCCTCAATAGATGTACTGGGGATCTCTTGGTATCCCGAGGATCTCTTGGTATCCTCAATAGATGTACTGGGGATCTCTTGGTATCCCGAGGATCTCTTGGTATCCTCAATAGATGTACTGGGGATCTCTTGGTATCCCAAGGATCTCTTGGTATCCTTAATAGATGTACTGGGGATCTCTTGGTATCCTAAATATATGTGCTGGGGATCTCCTGGTATCCTGCACTACAGCACAATCAACATAGATGTACAACCCAAATAATAGAGTAGCAATATCCCGGCAAGGGAGTCAACAACAGAAACAATAACGTCCCGGCAAAGGAATCAACAACAGAGACAATAACGTCCCGGCAAGGGAATCAACAATAGGATTAATAATGTCCCGGCAAGGGAATCAACAATAGAAATAATAACGTCCCGGCAAGGGAATCAACAATAGGAACAATAACGTCCCGGCAAGGGAATCAACAATAGAAACAATAACGTCCCGGCAAGGGAATCAACAATACCTAATAAGGTCACGGAACACCAAGGAAAAACACAATAACCTCAACGACAAAACAAGACATAATAAGGGCATAATAACTACACCGATACCACAACAGTTGGACATGTAATATATTTGCACGAAGTCACGGATGAACTTACAATCAAGGAGTATCCAAACAGTAAGGAAGTTAACATGAATCAAATAATTACAATTTAAGGAAATATCAACTAATTATAAGATATCTATCTTCTTTCCAATTAAGACCGATTAATTACATGAAATATAACATTTATGATTTCCAATTAAAGGCGAGTAGTTAGGACGGATAATATGACTATAGAAGGGTAATTGTCTTCAGTTAAACACGTTAAAGTCAATTAAACGGCAAGAATAAATCAAGAAGGGCAAACAAATACCAAGTAAGACATGTAGAGGTGAAACTAATAACAGGGAACTCAATCGTATCAATATCATCTTCATACTCGGTGATTTCAAGAGTCTAAGAGCCTAAAAGGGGCAATTTACCACAAATAAATCCGAGCACGCACTCGTCACCTCGCGTACATGGAAATAAAATCAACAGAGAAGACTCAAATCCTAAGGAGAAGTCCCCAAACAAGGTTAGGCAAGATACTTACCTCGAACCAGCTAACATCAACTAGCAAACATGTTCTTGCCACGAGTTCTCGACTCCAAATGGCCCAAACCTAGTCAATTAAATCACACATTGTAAATAATATTTCAAACAACTGATTCCACTATAAAATTTAGAGCTAGGGAGTGAAGATAGATAAAACGACCAAAATGCCCCTCCATCCAACGTCTCGGAATCGAATAATTTTTACATTTTCAGAACCCTCGTACTCTCACGAGTCTAACCATACCAAAATTACAAAATTCCCATAACATTTCAACCTTCAAATCCGTGATTCTATCCAAGAGGGCTTTCTACCCCTTTTCAACAAAATCCTCAGATTAAACACCAACACTTGTAATAGATTCGAGTTATACAACCAAAATTGGGTTAAGAACACTTACCCCATTGTTCTCCAAGAAAATCTGTCCAAAAATTGCCCAAACCGAGCTCCAAATCGATAAAAATGGGAAATAGGAACGAAGTCACATTTCCAAAACTTAAACATTCTGCCCAGACCATTTTCCGCTTCTGCGGTCCCGCCTTTGCGGAAAAACCAACCACTTCTGCAGTCTCGTTCAAAGCCCGACAAACTGCTTATGCGGTCTTCCCATCGCAGAAACGAGTCCGCTTTAGCGGAAAAATCTCCGCTTCTGCGGTTCCTGGCCCAAACACCCACCGCATAAGCAAAAATATCAGAAGTAGCAGGCCAAAAATCCTCATAAGTCCAAAAATTCTCCGATTAGCCATCCGAATTCATCCCGAGGCCCCCGGGACCTTAACCATAAATACCAATACACCCTATAACGTTATTCAAACTTGTTCCAATTATTAAAACACCTCGACTAACATCAAAAACTTCAAATTACATCAAATTCAAACCTAAGTTCTTTCAAAACTACAAAAACACGCATTCGATCAAAACTCGACCAAACCACGTCCAAATGACCTGAAATTTTGCACGCACATCCCAATTGACATGATGGTGCTGCAGCAACTTCCGAAATTCTGTTCCGACCCTCGGATCAAATTTTCACCTATCAACCGGAAATCGCCAAAATACTAACTCTCGGCATTTCTAGCCTAAATGAGACACGGACTTCCAAAATACATTCCGAACACGCTCCCAACCCCGAAATCACCTAACGGAGCTAACAGAACCATCAGATTTCCATTCCAAGGCTATCTTTACACTATTCCAATTACAGACCATTTTTCAACTCTTAAGCTCTCATTTAGGGACTAAGTGTCCCAAAACACTCTAAATCCTGACACCGAACGTCCCGACAAACCAAAATAGAAGAATTGAACTTAGGGGAAGCAGTTAATAGGGGATCGGGGCATGAATTCTAAAAAGACCGGTCGGGTCGTTACACTAACGAAGCTACAAAAACTCTCGAAATTCCATTCCGATCCTCGGATCAAATTCTCACCCATCAACAGGAATTCGCCAAAATACTAACTTCGCCAATTCACGCCTAATTGTACACCGGACCACCAAAATCAATTGCGATCGCACTCCTAAGTCACAAATCATCCCCCGAAGCTCACCGAATCACCAAAAATCACATCCGAACCTTCTAACTCATAAGTCAACGTCTGGTTGACTTTTCCAACTTAAGCCTTCCTTAAAGAGACTAAGTGTCTCATTTCTTATCAAAACCAATCCAGTTCAACCCTAACACGCCAAATACTGATAATGAAACATGAAGAAGCATAAAATGTGGAAAACAGAGCAGTAACACATGAGACGACGGGTCGGGTCGTCACATCTTCCCCAACTTAAACAAACGCTCATCCTTGAGCGTACCCAGAGTTGTCCTAGAAGCCAACCAATAGCTGAATGACCTTACCAAGCATATACTCGGGGTAATCCCACGTCACCCTATCTCGTATAGGTCTGACAACACAATATAGCTGAAATTTCACACTCCATCTAAACCATAACCATAAAACCACATTGCACTTCCCGAAATCATACACAAGATCGAAACCTCACATCTATACCCAGAATAAACCCGAACCAGCTGTAATAACCCATACCTGCAACCTCAGGTGAAATCATATAATATACCACACAATCCAAACACTCGAAACGATAGCCTCTATTCATAGCAGTTGCCCACAACAACCCAATACCGCTAGAAAAATTCCTTATTAGCTAAAGTCTTATTCCAACACTTTCATATACTGCCAACGATAAATGAAACACGCAGCAAAACGTAAACATCTCTCAGATCAACCATTCATGAAGCCACTTCCATTTTGACTAATACTAAAGCAGATTTCCGAGCCGAACCTCGATATTATCCTTCCAACAAGCTGAAATCAAATATATTCATATTTATTAATGACTCCAATTATCTCCTCGAATCCAACACACCACTCTGGTGATATGACACCTCAATATCGGCCTAAGCCACAACTTGCATAATACACACACCATTGAGGAACAGTCTGAACATACTCAAATCATGACAAATGACTCAAACGAAAGAGTTATACCTCTAGCTCATTAGTACCGTTACAACACAAGGCTGAGACCCCATTTCACATCATGGAAATAGGATACCTGAATCTACCCTTAAGGGTCATAACCCCACGTGATCTCGCCACAATACGCGATTCTACCCAAACACTGTTACATATGAAACACCTCAAGTAGCCATGCTCAAAATTGACAGCCACGTATAATTTGATGTCTAAAACCAAAGCCATTCATTACACCCACGATGAATCAATAACATATGAAACGCAACCCGATAGGCCATAACCAATGCTCCATTTACCGAGCCACACTCAATTACTCTTCCCGCTCAACTTTCTCTATGGATCGTTAATAGAACCGCACCACATGTGCCCATACTTGACAAATCATAATATCTCACAGCACATAAAAGCAACTCATAGATCCCCCCAGATCACTAGCAAGTTCACTAACGATCGAATCAACCTATCCCTCAATAATACAACTCGGGACTAACCAAGCTAACTCAAGCTAAATACGTAGCCACATCGGCCTGCCAACGAACTCAATACCAAGAAGCCTGAAGCTTCTCCTTCCACTATCATAACTCTAGCCGGAACCGTACGATACGGTGCCCGGCACCAAATAAATGCCGAAATCCACAATCTCGCTAGGCAACATGCCCGGCCACAAGAACACATCCGAAAAAGTCCCTTAATACCCGAATTGAATCAATGGTAGAAACCTATGCACTGACATCCACCACGAAGGCCCAATTAAGAAAACCAATCCTTCCCAGCCAACCGCTGGTCTTTGGAATACAAACCACTCTGCTAGAACATAATCCGATGCACCTCGCCACGCAACCTGTAGCATTTTCCAACATAGCCCATAGCACAATAGTCTATAATAACCCAACACTGAGACAACCAGTCTACACCACAAAATCATATCCCAAATCTAATATACCAAGCCACTAACGGTACCAATACACACGATCCACAACCACTACATGGTGTGTACCTGAGAACTCCTAGTCTCCAACTCCATATAGCACACGAATCACCATACCTGATCCCACATTCCGCCGTATGAATACATATCACACCTTAAATATCCAATCATTCCCCGAAAGATATTCTAAAATTTTCCTGCGCCATCAACAAACTCAAATATCAGTAGTCGATCTAGCAAGAAAGTGCCGCAATACCACCGAAGTATCATCAGTTAAGTCACGTTACCCCTTTTCGAGACAAATACTCTCGTCAAATAACTTCCAATTAGCAGTATCATTTCCTTCATTATCTGAGGCTACTCTTTACTTAAGAGTTTTATGAACTTCTTTTCGGAACTGAATTGTAACTCACCTAGCCAACAACTTCCACAGATCCCATTTGAAAGGAAATAATTACACACTCCATGCTTCGCATACCGATAAAAAATATACTCATCTTCAAACCACGGTAAAACCCAACAAGAACATCTCCGCCAATTCCATTTGTACAAGATAAACTATCAGGATAGAATCCTTCTAACTAGACCAAGCTAAACAAGCTGTCAGAACTCAAGAGCTTTGCTGCAAAACACCTGTAAGAACTCATTGCCTCGAACACACACAACGAATTAATCATATCTTTACCATTCCAGTTCGGTCTACCATCAAGCTATTCCACCTATCTAATTTTCCCTTCTGATTCATCATCAACTTGATATCTCTACCTCGCTGTAGCATCATACTGCCTCATTCCAGGCTTACCACACGAGACTCGAACATAAGACAACACTATCTAAGACCCATAGGCCACTGAATACTCTCTCAACTGATCCTAGAAATACCACATTCCATAATACCTTACCCCCAAGAGCTTTCTGCGACTCTAAATTCGTTACCATTATTTTTTGGATACAGATACATAGGATCCCATAAGCAACATAAAAATACCACAAGTCTTGACCTTCCCAAATAAAAACACAATCTCTAACCACATACACAACCTTAAGACACCTGGTTATCTCATGTAAATCTTGGACACATTAAAACTATTCTCGAGAGTCCTTCACTCTTATTCGAACTGCAATTACCTGATCAAACGGACATAACCACCCGTGCCTCACTAGCACTCCGACACCGCACTATATATGACCTCATTCAAATACAAACAGACATCTTCCTGCTCCATGCACCGAGCATTCTTACCAACCATAGCTTTAAGGCATCCTCTAATTCGTACACACTTACGGGGCACCATATAACCTTTGTAAAAATTTTGCTTCACTCGTGCCATTCTCGGCTCAATTTCTATAACCGAAACTGATCCACCAACATACCTCGAAACGGAACCAACATAGCACATAACCGTGCAGTCAGCTAATCAACATCAACCTCCCTAACTTGGCTCGAAGCCATACATCAGGACACCCTTAACAATTCATAACACTTTTACTCTAATGATGCCACAATGAGATTAAACTCAATAATCTACAAGTTTGTGAAAACACAGATCATCCAGTTCTGCAATCCTTTGCAAACCTCGCATTTATCCCCACATCAACTGAGTCCACTCCCTTAAGCGACCTAAATTTTCAAATTTCAACACGTACCCTTGAATTACACATGAGATCTTCTAACATACACATAAGGATCATAACACTTAAGAGCACTACGTAGGAGATATCCCACCTGCTTTGCCTCAATCTAGTATTTCAGCATGCCTTCCACCATCATATATGTTACACAGTCATTTAGTCTCCTAGGTCTAAACTCATTTCGCCACATGTAATGAACTACCCTCCCCAACTTGGAGACATGAAAATATTCTTCACGCACCCATATTCGGGCTACACATCGAATCACAATAGGAATCGAACACTTAACAGTTCATCTATTATCCAACAGATTTCTTCGTCACTACCAAGTCATATAGATACATCTCGCAGTACTAACATACTCATTCCATGGATATCCAACAGCCATTCTGGCTAATACGGACAATATTGAACATATAAGTTCAAAACACTTGCTCAATCAATAAGCACCTCTGTGCTCAAGCCATAGGCATAGATCTGGCCTCAAGTCCTCCAGACTGGCCCAACATCAAACTCTAGAAGATCACATCTCACCCCTTCATCAGGGAATCACAAGCCATCAAACCACTGAGCGCTCATTTGCACATACAGACGTGAGGAAGGAATTTCAAGAATTATATCTCAAGCTGAATCAAGTACACACGATAAGAATTCCAAGAAAGTGAAGTTTCCTAAAGGTTTTGTAGCCTCTCGAAGATAAATACAGACGTCTCCGTACTGATCCGCGAGACTCTACTAAACATGCTCATGACTCGTGAGACCTAGTAACCTAGGCTCTGATACCAACTTGTCACGACCCAAACCCCACTCCGATCGTGATGGCGCCTCTCGTGAAGACAAGGCCAGCCAGACCATTTTAGAACGCCACTTTAAAATAGTTAATTAGTTACACAACAGTTCAAATGTGAATTAATGATATTAATTAATATAAATACAACCCAATAGAGCCTGACCGTGGTGTCACAAGTCACGAGCATCTAGACAAGTCTAAATAGAACTACAGGTCCAACAATATACAGAATAAAATTTAGAACCATAAGAAGTAATCCGGTACCGCGAATGCTGGCGGTCACTCTACTCAGCTACAATAGCAATACCTTCAAACAACTCACAACCCGCTACCGGGTGAACAATACCTGCATCTGCACGCGAGGTGCAGGGAGTAAAGTGAGTACTCCAACTCAGTAAGTAATAAGGGTAAATAATAACTGAGCAGCCAGAAATCACGTAAAGCAACCAACATGTTATACAGAAGCCGGGTACAATTTATGAGAAAATAGTGAAATCTTTAGAAATGTTTTGGCT
The DNA here is from genome assembly GCA_026770625.1 of Nicotiana glauca. Lineage (NCBI taxonomy): Eukaryota > Viridiplantae > Streptophyta > Magnoliopsida > Solanales > Solanaceae > Nicotiana > Nicotiana glauca. The sequence goes on from MU681203.1 coordinate 17,221, forward strand.
CAATTCAAATCTCTTCCGAAAATGGTCTTTACAATAATTACGAAAACGGTTTCAAAGTAGTTAGTGCTGATTAGCATAGAAAATCCGCCCCTCAGGCACAAATACCACAGTATAACAGGTAAAAGGAAAGAAGTATGCAAAATGAGCACATAAAAGCTCGCCCCTCGGCCAATATCTCAAATTGAACCAGCCCCTCGGGCTCACTCTCCACAACACTCTTGGCCCCTCGGGCTCTCTCTCTCAAATCAATCTCAGAAATAGTATCACATAATAACCAATACGGCGTGCATCCCGATCCACATATCGCTGCGGCGTGAAGCCCGATCCATAGCTCGCTGCGATGTACAACCCAATCCATATGGGTACCTGCGCTCACTGTGGGGGAGTAGACTCCGGAGGGGCTCCTACAACCCAAGCGCTATATATCACTGCGGCATGTAGTCCGATCCAATATATACATACTGCGGCATGCAGTCCGATCCATATAATATACTACTGCGGCATGCAGTCCGATCCATATATAATCCTCACATCCAGGCCCTCGGTCTCACATCCCTCAGTGTATCCTCACATCTGGCCCTCGACCACACTCAGTTAGAATATCATCATAAGCCCCTCGAGTATTAGTAAAATAGTAGTCCTCAGCCCAAAATATCATTTAAATGATCATTTAACACTCAATCTGAGTAAAAGTGGCTGAGTTGTAAAGTAGTGGAGAAACAGTATGACTAAGTTTAAGCAATAAGTCAAAATAGTGAAAATAATCCCCGAAGGGTTCAAATAATTAGCATGAAGCCGAAATATGGCAATCATCCCAAACAACAGTAATAACAAATAAATTCCAGTCAAATACGCGATAATTTAATCAATCGGGACGGACCAAGTCACAATCCCCAGCGGTGCTCTACCCAAAGCCCACTATCCGGCGTGCAAGTCACCTCAATATAGCACTACGATGTGCAATCCGGGGTTTCAAACCCTCAGAATATCATTTACAATTATTACTCACCTTGAACCGGTGAAATCTCTAGCTCGCAATGCTTTGCCCCTCAAATCGGCCTCCAACCGGTGAAATCTCTAGCTCGCGACGCTTTGCCCCTCAAATCGGCCTCCACGCGCGTCGTACCTAACCAAAAGCAGAGCGAATACATCACACTATGCCAAGGGAACAATACCCGATCAAAAACAATCAAAATATAGCAAAAATCTCGAAACTATCAAAACATGAGCCCCGAGCCCGCTTCTCGAAAAATTACAAAACTCACCTTACAGGATTCCTCGTCTCGCCACGAGTTCATAGATACCAAGAACTCCCAAATCCGAGCTCAAATGACCTATCAAATTCTAAATTTGAAATATCAAAAACTCAAGCCCTAGCTTCACCCTCCTTTGATGAATTTCAACCATTTTCATGTTAAATCTAACATAATTTCATGTATTTAGGCCAAAGAACTTACCTCCAATCAATCCTCCTTGAATCCCTCTTCAATTTGTACCAAAAAGATCTTATGGTGGTCAACAATGGAGGAAATAATGAATGGGGTCACGGATGAAATGATATAAAAACCCTTCTGTCGCCCAGATTTTTCCTCTACGCGAATGCGGTCAAGCCTCTCCCCCCCTGCGCGTTCGCGATGAACAAACTTCGCTGACCAACATTTTACCCTACGCGAACGCGTAGCACTGAACATGAACGCGATGCTTTGAGTCCTCGCACTACGCGAATGCGATCTCCTATACGCGAACGCGATGCACCAGGCCACCAACTTAACGCGTGAACAAACCAGGTAGGGCCCTAGGCCCTTCTACGCGAACGCGAGGCCACTTAAGCAAACGCGATGGCCCAGAAAACACAACAACATAAACATGAAGGAAACCTCCGCAAATGCGAAGGCCAAAAATGGCCTGCAACAGCTGTGTACTTTTCTACAATGTTCTAAGTCCAAAATCCTCCGTTTAGCCATCCGAAATCACCCCGAGGCCTCCAGGACCTCAACCAAAAGCACCAACAAATTCCAAAACATCATACGAACTTGTTCCAATCAGCAAAATACATTAAACAACACTAAAATCATCGATTCACATCGGATTCAAGCCTAAGTTTCTTCAAAACTTCCGAAACATGCATTCGATCGAAAACCCAACCAAACGATNAAGCATGCTATGGGGAAGAACAATTCGGATATAAAGTCAAAAACTTAAGTAAGAAACAGGGCAATAACAATAATTGACAAAAGCAGGAAAATCAGCAGTTGCACGGCATCAACCTTCGTGCTTTTACTCTCATTCTCACCAAAGCAATCGAATAAAATGCACGGCATCATCCTTCGTGCTTTATCTCTCATAACTCTCATTTCATGGCATGAAATGATCCTACGTGCAGTTATCATCAAATCAGAGCACAGAATGTCCCTTCGTGCATAAATAATCAAAACATGGCACGGAATGACCCTTCGTGCNATTTGCACACATATCCAAAATCACCTAACGAAGCTACAACAACTCTTGGAATTCCATTCCGAACCTCGAATCAAATTCTCACCCATCAACCGAAATTCGCCAAAAAACTAACTTCGCCAATTCAAGCCTAATTCTACACCGGACCTCCAAAATCAATTCCGATCGCACTCCGAAGTCACAAATCATCCCCTGAAGCTGACCGAATCACCGGAAATCACATCCGAACCTCCTAACTCATAAGTCAATGTCTGGTTGACTTTTCCAACTTAATCCTTCCTTAAAGAGACTAAGTGTCTCATTTCTTATCAAAACCAATTCAGTTCAACTCTAACACACCAAATACTGATAATGAAACACGAAGAAGCATAAAATAGGGAAAATAGAGTAGTAACACATGAGACGACGGGTTGGGTCGTCATAAATATATATATATATATATATATATATATATATATATACAATAAAAGAAAA
>MU681203.1:20359-52703 GCA_026770625.1 Nicotiana glauca
GCATAAATAATCAAAACATGGCACGGAATGACCCTTCGTGCAAATATAATCAAAACATGGCACAGAATGACCTTTCGTGCAAATATAATCAAACATGGCACGGGATGAACCTTCGTGCAAATATTAATCAAAACATGGCACGGAATGAACCTTCGTGCAAATATAATCAAAACATGGCACGGAATGACCCTTCGTACAAATATAATCAAACATGACACGGAATGAACCTTCGTGTATTATCACTCTTCCTCACCCAAACAGCAATCACAACAAAACGGGCGAAGGAATAAGCAAATAATAAGAAATGTCCCGGCAAGAGAAAACACAATTAAAACAGCTAAATCCCAGCAAGGGAGATAATCAATATACTCAAACCATCCCGGCAAGGGATTAATCATATCTCTTTCCATTTCTTTAATTTCTTACTCAATAGTATTTTTATCGTTCGAGCCAACGCTCCAAGAAATTCACAGTTCATAACAAATCCTCATTCTCTTCACATTTTGTAGAATTCATCAACTAGTATGGAAGAGTCCCAAAAATATAGAATAAGTACAAACAAGGACCCGCGGTCATGCTAGACACCGGTGTATAGATACTCGTCACCATGCCTATACACCGCACTCGATCATTTAGCAATTAGCAATTAATAACACTCTAAACCTATTCCCTCAAGCCAAAGTTAGATCAAACACTTACCTCGAATGCTCCAAACGTAACTCAAGCCTCTAGTATAGCTTTACCCTTCCAATTCACCACAAAACTGCTCGAATCTAATCACAAATTACTTGAATGTATCGACAAATGCTAATTGCATCAATTTGAATGCATCAAAATAAATTTCCCAAAGTTTTACTCAAAAATTCCCAAAATGCCCCCGAGCCCACGTGGTCAAAACTCGAGGTTCGAACCAAAACCCGGTTACCCATTCCCCCAAGAGTTCATATCTATGATTTGTTTTGAAATCGGACCTCAAATTGAGGTCCAAATCTCCAATTTTAAGAAAACCTAGGTTCTACCAAAAATCCCCATTTTCACCCATGGAAATCCTTGATTTTAAGATAAAAACATGTTTAATGATGTTAGAGATTGAAGAAATTAAGTAAAAGTTGACTTACAAATTATTTGGAAGAAGGTTTGTGCTTGAAAAATCGCCTATGGAGTTTGTATTTTGAAAGAATGAAGAAATGAGGTTAAAATTCGTCTAAGTATGAAAAATGCAGGCCTCAGTTATGGGAATTGCGAAACTGGGTTCGCAATTGCGAACCCCGACCCTGCCATGTTGGGAATTATGAAGAATAGTTCGCATTTGCGAACAACGATCCTCCGAGCAGACTTCGCATTTGCGACTGGGCGGCCCTCGCATTTGCGAACAAATTGTCGCATTTGCGACCCAAGCAGAGATTTCCATTTTTCGCATTTGCGATGGAGGATCCGCAATTGCGAGTCTCGCAATTGCGAGAAATCTTCGCAAATGCGAAAATACCAGACCTGACCTGCAACTTTTTTTTTCCAAAGTTCAAAAATGCAACTCGCGGCCTATTCAAATCTCACCCGAGCCCTCGGGGCTCCAAACCAAACATACACACAACCTCAAAAACATCCTATGGACTTACTCGTGCGATCAAATCGCCAAAATAACATCAAAATCAATGAATTAAGCCTCAAAATCATCATTTTCATTTCAAACTTCTTAAACTTTCAAGTTTTGAACTTATAGTCCGAAACACGTCAAACGACGTCCGATTTCAACCAAACTTTACAGATAGTGCTTAAATCATATATAAGACTTGTACCGGATGTCGGAACCAAAAAACAAGCCCGATACGATAGTATTTTAATAAATTTTCATTTCCAATTTCCTTAATTAATTTCAGAAGACAATTTCACAGAAAAATTCATTTCTCGGGCTTGGGACCTCGGAATTCGATTCCGGGCACACGCCCAAGTCCCATATTTTTCTATGGACCCTCCGGGACCGTCAAATCACGAGTCCAGGTCCATTTACCTAAAATGTTGACCGAAGTCAATATTATGCATATTAATATCAAAATTCACCATTTTTCACAGAGAACTCATATATAAGCTTTCCGACTATGCGCTCGGACTGCGCACACAAATTGAGGCAAGTAAAAAGGAGGTTTTCAAGGCCTCAAAAGTGCAAAATGAAAGAAAAAAATGGTGATAACCCTTTGGGTCGTCACATTCTTCTTCGCATCTAACAAAATTGAACTTTTCAATTGTCTTGTTAAAGAGAATATTCCAACTTCGAGAAGTTTGCTTTAGTCCATAAATGGATCTTTGCTTGCAAATTTTATTATGATTAGACGAAGATGTGAAACCTTCAGGTTGTGTCATGTACACATCCTCTTCTAGCTCACCATTAAGGAAATCTATTTTCACATCCATTTGTCATATTTCATAATCATAGTATGCTTCTATAACAAGAAAAATCCGAATTGTTTTGAGCATTGCCACAGGAGAAAAAGTGTCGTCATAGTCGACTCCTTCTTTTTGTCGATATCCCTTGGCAACAAGACGGGCTTTTTGTCACGCCCCAACCTTGGGAGGCATGACCGGCGCTCAATCAAGTGAACCCGACTGAGCAAGCCTTACCGAACACTTTCTACCCCAACTCAATATGAATGCAAAACTCATGCCTTTGATTAATTTGGATGATAATACACGGTGTATACCATATTTCTGGTTCATTTCATATCATAAAAATTTACCGATCATAAGCTAGCTTCATGGATTCTATTAGAGTTACGGCTTAAGGAGATCACAAGTTTAGGACTACAAAATATACATATAGTGGACTCCCCGAACCCGTACATAACCCACACTAGTGTCATTGGAGCCTCTAAGGATACAACAGTTAAGCATAACAAGGCCCCGGCTATACCTCAAAAGTGAAAGGCTGTAATAACAAAAGATACACTATATAGCCCCATGGAAGAATAAGGGGCTCACCGAGACTTTGATTAGAAGAACGCTCCGCTACACACAGTCGGCACTGTCCGCTATGGATCCACCTACAATCATAACACGAATATAGTGCCCCCGGAAAAAGGGACGTCAGTACATTTGAATTGTACTGGTATGTATAACTAAACACCATTTTACTAGAAAGAACTATCAAATAGATACAAGCAATTAATACGGGAAAATCAAAAAAACAATTCATATAATCCTTCATACAATTTCCACAACACAGACTAGGGCAATTCTGTCATGTGTTCACAACTGTTCTCATTACCACCGCCATCACGAGCGGAGTCCGGTCACGACCCGATCGGCTAGGTCACCTCATTGGTGGTATTACTCACAATCAATATATCATTTCCCTTATCCGAAATCCAATATCGGCACATTACCACCATGTGTATGGCATGGTGTCCGATCACGACTCGACCGACTAGGTCACCTCATTGGAGGTATTACTCAATTCTCACCAGTCAACACCTTCAAATATCTATCCCACACATATTAAGGATAGTTCAAGTTACAAATTACAGGTAAATGAGCACATAACTAGCATGAATAGTTCCTTGTTTCAATGTCGGCTTATAGCCCAAGTAAGTCAACTCATAATTATACTTTTCATCATTCTCTAATCATCAAGATTTGTGCATTATTCACATTGAGGCACATCCTTCACGATTATGTATAGTTATATGCAATTCAATTAATGCGTAATGACAATCAATACTCTAGCCAATCTAACTCTTACCATACTTTCGAAATGTCATTGGAGCTCAATTTCTAATAAAAAGGGGCTTTAGCCATACATACCTCAATAAAGCTTTTACTTACTCTTTTACAAATTTCTAGAGCTCTTAGCGCTTCGATCTATTGAGAAAGAATTTCAAATTAAATTGAGAATTAGAGACGAAACTGAAGTTCTAGCTTGGTTCGAGCATATCATCAAACACTAAAGGTGCTTTATGACCTTAGGCCCCTTTTTTGTGAGGAATTTCTATCATTTTGTACCCCCAATTGCCTCCTTTTTAATTTTACTACTTTCCAATACTCTATGGTGGTATGCATGCAAGAGATTCATTCTCATACCCATGAATTACTTCCCTAATGACCCCATATGGCTAAGTATACAAATATGAGCTGAGGTGATGGAGCCTTACCTCTTGGGATGAAGATTCAGGAGCCTTCACTTGATTAGTTTCAATGATATAGCAAGATTCTAAGGAGAATTTGATGGGGGACACTTTCCACCTCTAAGACCCTCTTTCTCTCTCTAAAAATCTCAGAAAAATATGCTTAGAATGAGCCATATTGTCGAATATATTGATAGGGAGGTCGGGTCAAAAATTAGAAAAATTGGAGCCCCGAGTCAAGTATGCGGTCACATTTGCGATCGCATAGTCAACATGTGGTCCGCATAATGGACCGCAAAAATGCTCCCCGGAAACTAAACACTCTGACTCAGTCTGCGGTAAGATGCGGTCCGCATTCATATTCTGCGGTCACAAAGTGCACCGCAGAACTGACCCTCACAAAACTCAAATGAAAATATGTGACGATTATGCGGTCCGCATTTCAACCGCATAACTGACTTTAATTTTAACCAACGTTCTGCCTCACTCTGCAGCAGATATGCGGTCCGCATTTCAATTATGCGACCGCAATCTGGACTGCATTTCTTGCATTTTTCTGGAAACTTATTCTTGACTTTTTAATGCATTATTCAATCCAAAAAGGTCCGCGCCGCGGCTCGCAAGCTCGCTACGAAGCATATTTATTAATTGCTAACACATGCTCCTAACTTGGCACCACGGGATCCGGGTTTTTGAGTAGGGATTTCACAGGGCCTTACACTTTGTAGGTCTCCACCTTCTCGTCTGCTCCAATCTTTTTCTTAAAAATACATTTACAACCTATAGGTTTTATATCCTTTGAAGGTTCAACTAAAGTCCATACTTCATTTTCCTTCATGGATTCCATTTCGGATTCCATGGCCTTTAGCCATTTCTTATAATCAGAACTTTATATAGCCTCTTCGTAGGTCCTAGGGTTATCATCATTATGATCAACCTCATTTGATATATCATCTTATTTGAATAAATTTAATCTAGTTGGTACATGACTGTAACGACCCGACCAGTCATTTTTGGAATTTACGCCCTGATCCCCATTTAACTGCTTCCCCTGAGTTCATTTATACTATTTTGGTTTGCCGGGACGTTCGGTGTTAGGATTCAGAGTTTTTTGGGACACTTAGTCCCTAAATGAGAGCTTAAGAGGTGAAAAATAGCCCGTAACCAAAACAGTGTGAGGACGACCTCGAAATGGAAATCTGATGGTTCCGTTAGCTCCATTAAGTGATTTCGGGGTTGGGAGTGTGTTCGGAATATATTTTGAAGGTCCGTAGCTCATTTAGGCTTAAAATGCCGAAGTATGTATTTTTTTGAAGTTTTCGGTCCGATAGTGAATTTTTGATCCGAGGGTCATAATGGAATTTCGGAAGTTGCAGTAGCTCCATCATGTCATTTGGGATGTGCGTGCAAAAGTTCAGGTCATTCGGACGTGTTTTGGTTAGGTTTTTTATCGAAAGCGTATTTGGAAGAAAATTGAAGTTCTTAGGCTTGAATCTTTGATTTAATCGGGTTTCCGGTGTTGTTTTAGGTGTTTTAAGGATTGGTACAAGTTCGAATAAGGTATTCGGTGGTATTGGTGCCTTTGGTTGAGGTCCCGGGGGCCTCGGGATGATTTCAGGTGGTTAACGGAGAAAATTTCTAAGTGTTTCAGCAACTAGTATTTTCTTTCTGGTATTATCGCTTCTGCGTCTTGGGAACCGCAGAAACGGCCTCGGACGTCGCAGAAGCAATTTTTATCCATCCTCTAGAAAATCGCAGAAGCGGTAGGAGTTCCGCAGAAGCGGATCCGCTTCTGCGAGATGGGAGCCGCAGAAGCGGAATCTGGGATTTTTAAAGGAATCCATAGAAGCGACCAGTCTTTCACATAGGCGGGACCGCAGAAGCGGTAATCACTGTTAAGAAATAATAACTTTGAGGGTTAAATTTCATAAGTTTGAAAATTTGATGAGAGCTCGAGAGAAGGTGATGTTGAGTGGGTTTTGAAGAGAAAATCATTGGGTAACATTTATTTGATCCTTTTTTGTTATATTTCTTCATTATATAGTTAAATACATCATTTGAATTCGAATTTAGGGTCAAAAATTGGATAATTTTGGGTAAAACTTCATTGGCTAAACTATTGAGATTTGAGGGGGCATTTGACCTCCAATTTGGGAGATTTTTATATGGTTAGACTCGTGAGAGTACGAGGGTTCTAAAAATGTAAAAATTATTTAATTCCAAGATGTTGTCTTGAGGGGCATTTTGGTCATTTTACCTTCAGTTGTTTGCAATATTATTTACCACATGAAATTGAATTGAATAGATTTGGGCCATTTGGAGTCGCATACTCGTGGCAAAGGCGTGGTTTCTATTGATATTGAGCCGGTTCGAGGTAAGTGGCTTGTCTAACCTTGTGTGGGGGCCTTTCCCCTTAGGATTTGCTACTTGATATTTGAGTGCCCTGTACGTGTGGTGACGAGCACATACTTGAGCTAATTGTTGCAAACTCATTTCTACTTGAAGTATTTAAGTTGAGATTTCTTGTTTACTAGTTCATTTTAGACTGTGAGTTTAAGCTTGTGTTGAATTAATTGCTTAAATGTTTAGCTGACTTATTTGCTTAAATGCTTAGTTGACTTAATTTTTTAAGTGGTTAGCTGACTTACTTGCTTAATTGTTTAACTGCACTAATTGTACTCTATGAAGCGTGTTAGGCTAGGAATTTCTATTACTTGTACTGGTTTTCGTATTTATTCTAGGATTATGAGTTTTTGTTGTTGTGTGTTTAAATTGGGACTACGGGACGACTTTCCGAGAGATCCCCTTGCATTTGATATATTCTGGATTGAGGGTACGGGATACCAAGAGATCCATGGCACATGCATTTTTATATATATTGGGATACCAAGAGATCCCCGGCTTACTTATTGAGGATACCAAGAGATCCTTGGGATACTAAGAGATCCCCACTGTATATGACGAGGATACCAAGAGATTCTCGGGATACTAAGACATCCCCAGTGTATATGATGAGTATACCAAGAGATCCTCGGGATACTAAGAGATCCCCAGTGTATATGATGAGGATACCAAGAGATCCCCGGGATACCAAGAGACTCTAGTGTATATGATGAGGATACCAAGAGATCCCCAGTATATATGATGAGGATACCAAGAGATCCTCGGAATACCAAGAGATCCCTAGTGCATATGATGAGGATACCAAGAGATCCACGGGATACCAAGAGATCCCCGGCTACTATTCCTCGATGAGAGCAGTATTCCTTGTATCGTTACCTTTGATTTCTATTACTGTTCTTCCTTATTTATCTACTTTAGATTCTCGCTGTAGACTTTATTTAAACTATTTTTGTTATCTTATTATTTATTATGTTTTATCTCAGTAGGGCTCTGACCTTCCTCGTCACTACCCAACCGAGGTTAGGCTTGGTACTTACTAAGTACCGCTATGGTGTACTCATTCCCTTCCTGTGCATGTTTTTCATGTGCAGATCATCCAGGTACGTGTACTCAGGCATACTATCACTGAGGCAGGAGGATTACGGAGACTCCAAGGTAGATCTGCTGCGTCCGCAGACTGACGAGTCTCCCTCTTACTCTATCTTTAGGCCTTAGTTTTCTTTCTTCCGGTTGTTAGATATTCTGGAGTTTGGATCCTTTGCTATACACTTCCGTAGCCTGTGCTTCCCGTGAGTTTCCGAGTTTTGGAAATTGTTTTAGAGTTATGATATTCAGTACAGTTTCTTGTCGTTATTTAATTTGGTATCCTCTATTTTTCCGCAATTATTATATTTTTGCAATATTAGGCTTACCTAGTCATGGGGACTAGGTGCCGTCATGACATGTTCACAGTCGGTGAATTTGGGTCGTGACAAGTTGTTATCAGAGCTCTATGTTCATAGGAGTCACGGAACACAGACCAGTTTATTAGAGTCTCACGGAGCGGTACTGAGACATCTGTACTTCTCTACGAGAGGCTATGTAACTGTTTAGGAAAAATCTTCATCTCATTTGAATTCCTTGTCGTGCGATATTTTTTTGACACCACAATCCTAAACTTATGTCTTCTATTCTCTCACAGATAGTGAGGACACGTGCTACTCGAGCTGATCAGGCACCCACGCCCCCTGCTATAGCCGTTAGAGGTCGAGGCCGGGTAAAGGCTGAGGACGCGCACGTGGTGCAGCGAGAGCACCTGCGCGAGCTGATGCCGAGGTATCACCGACAGACCCAGCCGGAGTTCAGGCACCTGACGCGCCTACAACTACTACTACTGCAGCCCTTCTGGAGACTTTGGCACAGTTCCTGAGTATGTTTGATACCTTGATTCAGGCTGGATTGATTCAGGTTGTACCGACTACTTTACAGATCATGGGAGAGACCCAGACTCCTGTCGCCCCCACTCTAGAGCATCGAGTTCCCATTGTTCAGGTTCCAGGTGTCACGGCAACACAGCCTATGGTACTAGTTCCGCAGGCGGTGAGGACCTCTCGCCGAGTAGAGTACAAGCGGGTCCAGGTGAGAGAGGACGGACGAGGTCAGGGGGAGAGTATAGAGGAGTGAGTGGAACTCGTGGACCGGGGAGATATATTGGTCCTTATTTCGGAGGCAGGGTGCATCATGGTAGAGGTTTTGTGGGTCATCCAGCTCAGTTTGCATCTCAGAGTTTCTACAGACTTTTAGGTGTTCAGGGGTCTTGGAGTACCCGTACCGCACAGTTTCCATTGCCACATCCTCCCAAAGCATGTTATGAGTGTGGTGAAAACCATCATATGGTGAGGGATTGCCCTAGACTTGGGATGAGTGCACCTCCATAGACTTCTCAGCCACAACGCGTTCCACAGAGTTCTCAGGCTTTAGTTACAACCACAGTTGCTACCCCGCTTACCCGTACTGAGATTGTTGCCTCTGATTCTATCATCATAGGTATTGTCATGGTTTTTCACAAAAGTGTATCGGTTCTATTCAATCCAGGCTCTACTTATTCTTATGTGCCTTCTTATTTTGCTCCGCATTTTGGGTGTGCCTCAAGATTCTTTGAGTTCCCCCGTTTATGTTTCTACTCCTGTGGGAGATTCTCTCATTGTGGACCGCGTTTGTCGGTCATGTTTGGTTACTATTTGTGGTTTTGAGACTAGAGCAGATTTATTGTTACTCGGTATGGTGGATTTTGATATCATTTGGGCATGGATTGGTTGTCGCCCCATTTTACTATTCTTGATTGTCACGCCAAGACTGTGACACTGGCTATGCTAGGTATTCCTCATATTGAGTGGAGTGATACTTTAGATCACACTCTCAGTAGAGTTATCTCTTTTCTTAAGGCTCAGCATATGGTTGAGAGAGGGTGTGACGCGTATTTAGCTTATGTGAGAGATGTCAATGTTGATACCCCTTCAGTTCATTCAGTCCCAGTGGTACGTGATTACCCCAATGTGTTTCCAGCTGACCTTCCGGGCATGCCGCCCGATAGAGACATTGATTTTGGCATTGATCTGTTGCCGGGCACTCAGCCCATTTCAATTTCTCCGTATCGCATGTCTCCTCCTGAGTTGAAGGAGTTGAAGGATCAATTGCAGGAATTGCTTGGTAAGGGATTTATTCGACCCAGTGTCTCATAATGGGGTGTTCCTGTCTTGTTTGTGAAGAAGAAGGATGATTCTATGCGTGTGTGCATTGATTATCGCCAGTTGAACAAAGTTACAATGAAGAACCTTTATCCTTTGCCTCATATTGATGATCTGTTTGACCAGCTTCAGGGCGCACAAGTGTTTTCTAAGATTGACTTGCGCTCAGGGTACCATCAGTTGAAGATTCGGGAGCCAGATATCCCAAAGACTTCCTTTCAGGACTCTGTATGATCATTACGAGTTCCTTGTTATGTCATTTGGGCTGACCAATGCCCCAACAGCTTTCATGCGCCTGATGCACAGTTTATTCAGACCATATCTTGACTCATTCGTTATTGTCCTTATTGATGATATTCTGGTGTATTCCCGAAGTCGGGAAGATCATGAGCAGCACCTGAGAACAGTGCTTCAGACCTTGAGAGAGAAGAAATTATATGCAAAGTTCTCAAAATGTGAGTTCTGGTTGATTTCCATGGCATTCCTAGGCCACGTGGTGTCGAGTGAGGGCATTCGGGTGGATCCGAAGAAGGTGGAGGCCATGCAGAGTTGGCCCAGGCCCTCCTCAGCTACAGATATTTGCAGTTTCCTTGGCTTGGCTGGTTATTACCATCGCTTTGTGGAGGGATTTTCATCGATTGCGGCCCCTATGACTAGATTGACCCAAAAGGGTGCCCCATTTCAGTGGACAGAGGAGCGTGAGGCGAGCTTTCAAAAGCTCAAGACAACTTTGACTTCAGCCCCAATCTTGATGTTGCCTACCGGTTCAGGGTCTTATACAGTTTATTGTGATACCTCACGGGTTGGACTTGGAGTGATGTTGATGCAGGACGGTAGGGTGATTGCCTACGCGTCCAGACAGCTGAAGATACATGAAAAGAATTACCCTGTCCACGACCATGAATTAGCTGCTATTGTTCATGCCTTGAAGATCTGGCGTCATTATTTGTACGGGGTGCCTTGTAAGATCTATACTGACCATCGGAGTTAGCAGCACTTCCTTAAGCAGAAGTGTCACATTTCTACCATTCCTAACCCTTTCTTTGCATAAGTCTTTGCTACCAACATCGTAATAGGATTACAACCTTTCCTACAATTGTTATACAATTTCCTACCATAACAATTGCACGCATTTTATTACTTGATACATTTTGCTTATGAAACAGTTACTCAAATAGGTCTCACATAATTTCATCACTTTCACATGTTATATGCATACAAGTAACTCATTACCAATCTACACTTACTATTAGTTGATTATTTAACACAAGAGTCGTTGTTAAATTTTCATTTACCAAAGAGATATTTCACAGGACTTAAGACAACCACAATACCTATAAGTCTTGCACAACTAGAGAGAACTTTACTAGCATTTAGGAAGGAACCAATCCGGACATGATGAAAGTGGTTTTTGAGATAGAAAGGTCACCTAATTTCTTCTACGCTAGATCAAACAGATAGGGATATTTCTCTTTCATTTCCTTCTCCGCTTCCCATGTGGCTTCCTCAACTCGTTGACTTCGCCACAACACCTTGACTGAGGCGACCTCCTTATTTCTCAATTTACGGACTTGCCTATCAAGAATGGAAACCGGAACCTTGACTGAGGCGACCTCTTTATTTCTCAACTTACTAGGTTTTGAGTTCAAAAATTTTACGGGGTCTCAGAGCTAAGTGCCTTCGCCATCAAAGTTTGACAAAGTTTGACCTTGCTCGAACTGGGACTCCGACTAAGCGCCTTCGCCATCAAAGTTTGACAAAGTTTGACCTTGCTCGAAATGGGACTCAGGATAAGCGCCTTCATTATCAAAGTCTGACAAAGTTTGACCTCACTCGAACTAGGACTCAGGCTAAGCGCCTTCGCCATCAAAGTCTGACAAAGTTCGAACTTGATCGAACTGGGACTCAGCCTAAGTGACTTCGCCATCAAAGTTTGATATGTTTGACCTCACTCAAACTGGGACTAAGACTAAACTCCTTCGCCATCAAAGTTCGACAAAGTTCGACCTCACTCGAACTGGGACTAAGGCTAAGTGCCTTCGCCATTAAAGTCTGACAAAGTTTGACCTCGCTCGAACTCGGACTCAGGCTAAGAGCCTTCCCCATCAAAGTCTGACAAAGTTCGACCTCGCTCGAACTGGGACTAAAGCTAAGCAGCTTCGCCATCAAAGTCTGACAAAGTTCGACCTCGCTCAAACTAGGACTAAGTCTAAGTGAATTCACCATCAAAGTTTGACAGTTCGACGTCGCTCGAACTAGGACTCAGGCTAAGTGCTTTCCCCATCAAAGTTTGATAAGTTCGACCTCGCTCGAATTAGGACTCAGGCTAAGTGACTTCGCCATCGAAGTCTGACAAAGTTCGACCTTGCTCGAACTGGGACTCAGGCTAAGTGCCTTCGCCATCAAAGTTTGATAATTTCAACCTCGCTCGAAGTGGGACTCAGGCTAAGTGCCTTCGCCATCAAAGTCTGACAAGTTCGACCTCGTTTCACCTCGTTCAAACTGAGTTTAAGGCTAACTGCCTCCGCCATCAAAGTTTGATAAGTTCGACCTCACTCGAACTGGGAGTAATGATAAGTGCCTTCGCCATCAAAGTTTGATAAGTTTGACCTCAATCGAAGTGGGACTAAGGCTTAGCGCCTTCGCCATCAAAGTTTGACCTCGCTCGAACTGGGACTCAGGCAAAATGCCTTTGTCGTCAAACTTCGACAAAGTTCGACCTCGCTCGAACTGGGACTTAGGCTAAGTGCCTTCATCATCAAAGTCTTACAAAGTTCGACCTCGCTCGAACTGGGGCTCAGGCTAAGTGCCTTCGCCATCAAAGTTTGATAAGTTCGACCTCACTCAAACTAGGACTAAGGCTAAGCGCCTTCGCCATCAAAGTTTGACAAAGTTTGACCTCGCTCTAACTGGGACTCATGCTAAGTACCTTCGCCATGAAAGTTTGACAAGTTTGACCTCGTTCAAACCAAGTTTAAGGCTATGTGCCTTCGCCATCAAAGTTTGATAAGTTCGACCTCGCTCAAATTGGGACTCAGGCTAAGCACCTTCGCCATCAATGTTTGATAAGTTCGACCTCGTTCGAACCGAGTTAAAGGCTAAGTGCCTTTATCATCAAAGTTTTATAAGTTTGACCTCGCTTGAACTGGGACTAAGGCTAATCATCTTCGCCATCAAAGTTTTATCAGTTCAACCTCGCTCGAACGGGGACTAAGTCTAAGTGCCTTCGCCATCAAAATTCGACAAAGTTCGTCCTCGCTCGAACTGGGACTAAGGCTAAGTGCCTTCGCCATCAAAGTCTGACAAAGTTTGACCTCGCTCGAACTGGGACTCAGGCTAAATGCCTTCGCTATCAAAGTCTGACAAAGTTTGACCTCGCTCGAACTAGGACTCAGGCTAAGTGCCTTCGCCAACAAAGTTTTATAAGTTCTACTTCACTCGAACTGGGACTAAGGCTAAGCGCCTTCGCCATCAAAGTTCGACCTCATTCGAACTGGGACTCAAGCTAAGTGCCTTCGCCATCAAAGTCTGACAAAGTTTGTCCTAACTCGAACTGGGACTGAAGCTAAGAACCTTTGCCATCCAAGTCTGAAAAATTTCAACCTCGCTCGAATTGGGACTAAGGCTAAGTGCCTTCGCCATCAAAGTATGACAGTTCGACCTCGCTCGAATTGGGACTGAGGCTTGTGAGCACGTGATTTTTGCCTGTACAAATTATTCCCATAAAGCTCAATATAAAACATGTTTTACTTTGTGTGCCATTTTGTGATTTGTTGTGGTATTTTTTAGTCATTATTTGCATTTGTCTGGACATATTTATTTGTTTTAAATTAATGGAAAATACAAAAAATATGTGGCTACTGTATTTATATTTTTAGGCATTTCAGAATTAATTGTTAAACTAAGTGTTCAGGAAAATAGAAAAATCAAAATAATGTATTTTGCACTATTTCTTAGTAAATAATGTCGAACCTCGTGTTGTTTTTTAATTTGTTTGTTAATTATGTGTGATAATTATTATTTAAAGTTAATTAGTATTTTTTGAGTTGATTAGGGTTTATAGTTTAATTTAGGAGTATTCGTATTAATTTTGGAAAAATAATTAGAAAATAAAAGAAAGGGAAAATATTGAAGAGGAAATCAAATCGGGCCAAATCAAGAATTAATTTCCCAGCCGAAACCAAAGCACAACCAAAACCCACTCAAACAGGCCCAATCAATGCCTTTATCTGGTCCAAATTGATTGAGCTTTTCGACCATCCAAACGACGTCATTTTTGTCACACTCCATCTGGACAGTCAATCTCGTTAGATTGAACGGTTCAGTCCGTCACCAGCATTAACGAAACGACATCATTTCAGATTGGTTGATCTGAACCGTTAACACCCACTTGATCCAACGGTCCCAAAATATTCCGCCCTCACCCGATCCAGCCCCGACCCGCTTTCCCAGACCAACCTAGTCCCCCAACCGGCCAAAACGACCCCGTTTCACATAAGTGAACCGATCCAAGCATTTGTTCTCAGTTGATCCAACAACTTGGATTCAATCCCACCCTGTATATAAAAGAAAACACCAGACCCTACCCCCTCAAAACCCTCACCCCTCTCTTGTCTCTAACAACTCAGAGACAACCCTGTCTCTCGCCGCCTCGCCCCACCGCCTTCCGCCCACCGAAAATTATCTTATGGCGGTTCCAGTGGCCCAGTGACCCTTATCTTAACACCATAGATTCTCCTCCACCACCCCATTCCAAACCCCCAAACCACTCATTTCAAATCCTAGCCAAACTCCTCAAATAGTATATCGAAAAAGGACCCGGAACCCTAACTCACCCAATCTCCTCCAAATCAATACCAAATGTCCACCCAACCTCCCTCATCATGAATCCCTAACCCTTACCCTTTGAATCATCTTGGAACCCTCAAATATTAGATTAAAGGTCTGACCCTAAAACCCCAAAAATCCAAAATGAAATTTTTGCGGTTGATTCAGTCGAATGTGATGTTAATCACTTGTTCTCTCTGAGGACATACGTTTAATATCAGATTTGATCGGAAATCCGAAGGTTTGAAGCTTCAATACATGTTTCTTCACAGTTCGAGTTGTTCATTAGGTATTCTGCTCCATTTTTCGTTTAGTTTATTTGTTTTTGTTTTCTGTTCTTCTTCTACTCCTTTCTTTTTGTTTTATTTTTGTTTGTTTGGTTAGTTTGTTTTATGATTTTTCTTATTAGTTCTTTGAATTTATAGACTTATTTATTGATTTTGTTTGGTTTGACCAATAATTTTGACTCACATAATGAGGCATGCATTTCGAAGGTTGGCGAGTGGCTGAATATGAGTCATGCATTTTGGTGTTACGGTTAGCTACGGACATGGAGGTCCAGGACTTTTTGGTCTTGGGAGACTCGGACCTCCTGGTACATCAAATTCAAGGAGTATAGGAAATATGAGATTTGAAACTCATACCGTATCAACAATGTTTGCATGATCTATGTCAACGGTTTTGATCAGTGGAGTTTAGGCACATCCCAAGAGTCCATAATGAAGTTGCCGATGCTTTGGCTACATTAACATCAATGTTGCATCATCTAGACAAAGTTCATGTCGATATATTGCATATGCAAGTTCGTGATCAGCACGCTTATTGTAATAAGGTGGAAGAGGAACTTGATGGAAAACCATGGTTCCATGATGTCAAGGAGTACCTCAGAATATGGATACACCCGGTTCAAGCCACAGGAGATCAAACGAGAGCAATTCGAAGGTTGGCGAGTGGATTTTTCCTCAGTGGAAGAGTGTTGTATAAAAGAACTCCAGATCTCAGATTGTTAAGATGCATAGATGCTAAACAAGATACGGTAGTCATGACGGAAGTACATTATGGAGTTTGCGGGCCGCACATGAGCGGGTATATATTGGCGAAGAAGATCCTTCGAGCAGGGTATTATTGGCTCACTATGGAGCGAGATTGTATCAGCTTTTGTACACAAATGTCATCAATGCCAGATACAAGGGGATTTGATTCACTCTTCGCCATTGGAATTGCATACAATGTCAGCACCGTGACCTTTTGTTGCTTGGGGCATGGACGTCATTGGGCACATTGATCTAGCAGCATCCAACGGGAACAGGTTCATTTTAGTGGCCATTGATTATTTTACAAAATGGGTTGAGGCTAGAACTTTCAAGCTTGTAACCAAGAAGCCTGTGGTTGATTTTGTACACTCCAATATCATCTGTCGATTTGGAATACCAAAGGTGATCATCACAGATAACGGTGCTAATCTTAACAGCAATTTGATGAAAGAGGTATGTTAGTAGTTTAAGATTACACATCGCGATTCCACCCCATATCTTCCTAAGGCGAATAGAGCAGTTGAGGCAGCCAACAAGAACATAAAGAAAATACTGATGAAAATGGTAGAAAGTTCAAGCCAATGGCATGAGAAGTTACCATTTGCGTTATTAGGTTATCGCACTACTGTTCATACTTTAGTAGGTGCAACTCCTTAATTTTTCGTATATGGCACCGAAGCAGTGATCCCTGCAGAAGTCAAAATCCCGTATCTTTGGATTATCGTCGAGGCTGAGATTGATTATTATGAGTGGGTCAAAAACAGTTTGGAGCAGTTGAGTTTAATTGATAAAAAAAGATTGGAAGCAGTATGTCACGGCCAATTGTATCAAAAGAGGATGACAAGAGTGTATAACAAGAAGGTGCGTCCTAGGAGGTTTGAAGTGGGGCGGCAAGTGTTGAAACAGATCTTTCCACAGCAGGCTCAAGCGAAGGGCAAGTTCGCCCCGAACTGGCAAGGACCGTTCATTGTAACCAGAGTATTATCCAATGGCGCTTTATGTTTAACATATATTGAAGGAAAATGCATAGATATGGCTATCAATTCTGATGCAGTCAAGAGATATTATGTATGATTTCTTTAGTAAAATTATTGATTGTTTGTACTTGGCATTATCTCGAAGGTTGAAATGACGAAGGCAATTTGTTCTACTATCTAAATACTTTACCCTTTGTTCACCCTTTTGAGCCTTATTTATTTTATTTTGTACCCTTCTTTTGGAATAGATAACCAAGAATAAAGGAAAAGAGAAGAAAGAAAAGAAAAAGGAAAAATAAAGAAAAGGAAAACAAAAAAGAAATAAATGAAAAGAAAAACTGTAACGATAATGAATTAGGGTGAACTACGTTTGACCTGATTCCTCTTAAGGATACGTAGGCAGCTTCACGACTCGGTCATGGGGAAATAAAAATCAAAAGATCCCCAAGCAATAAACTGGGGTAGAAGTTATGTTTGAAATAAGAAAGTTGGTTCCAAAAGTTGTAATTCTAACCCGTTGGATTTGGTTTGAATTTTTTGATACCCTTTTCTTTCCAACCATATCCAAGAACCCATATTAATGTCCAAAGAAAGACCTCCCGATCTGTCTTTGAGATGTGCCAAGTCAAGCAAGTAAAGATGATTCATATTAGGGGCAACACTCCAGTTTAAGCAAAGAAATGAAAAATAAGAGAGTCTTATCGGTGAAAACCCACAAGGGCACCGTAAAGCGACAAAAGATGAGATAAATGAGAGAGTCTTAATGGTGAAAATCCTCGAAGGGCACTATAAGGCGTTGACAGATGAGAGAAATGAGAGAGTCTTAATGGTGAAAACCCTCGATGGGCACTATAAGGCATTGAAAGATGAGAGAAACCCAAAATCAGAGAGTCTTACTGGTGAAAACCTTCACTGGCACCATGAGGCAGTGAGAAGTAGCGAAAAGGGCATGTAAGATAAGGCGGGCGGCAGAAATCCATCGAAGCATCAAGCAGAACGAAGATGAAGATTCAACAAAGAATTGGGTTATGGAAATCTTGAGGGACAGAGCATGAAGGTTGTAAGTTGATTGAAATGAATAGACTGGGCTGATTAATCCTAAATGCACAACATGATCATTGGGATCGGTTATCCCATTCAGATAAGTCCTTTTTCTTTTCTCAAATGGTCTTCTAAAGGGAGATCTTCTTTTTTATTTTTATCTTTTGAAATCATTGCATCCACAAATTTTGCATTGTTTCTTAGTAATTAATGTCGAACCTCGTGTTATTTTTTAATTTGTTTGTTAACTATGCGTGATAATAATTATTTAAAGTTAATTAGTATTTTTTTAGTTGATTAGGGTTTATAGTTTAATTTAGGAGTATTAGTATTAATTTAGGAAAAATAATTAGAAAATAAAAGAAAAGGAAAATAATAAAGAGGAAATCAAATCGGGCCAAATCAAGAATTAATTTCCCATCCCAAACCAAAACACACCCAAAACCCACTCAAATAGGCCCAATCGATGCCCCTATCTGGTCCAAATTGATTGAGCTTTTCGACCATCCAATCGACGTCATTTTTGTCGCACTTCATTTGGACCGTCGATCTCGTTAGATCGAACGGTTCAGTCTGTCTCCAGCTTTAACGAAACAATATCATTTCAGATTGGTTGATCTGAACCGTTAACACCAACTTGATTCAATGGTCCCAAAATGTTCCACCCTCACCCGATCCAGCCCCGATCCGCTTTCCCAGACCGACCCAGTCCCCCAACCGGCCAAAATGACCCCGTTTCACATATGTGAACTGATCTAAGCCGTTGATCTCAGTTGATAAAATTTATTGGATTCAATCCTACCCTATATATAAAGAAAAACACCACACCACACCCCTCTTAAAACCCCCACCCCTCTCTCGTCTCTAACAACTCAGAGATAATCCAGTCTCTCGCCGCCTCGCCCCACCGCCTTCTTCCTACCAGAAATTGCCTCACGGCAGTTTCGGTGGCCCAATGACCCCTATCTTAACGCCATAGATTCTCCTCTACCATCCCGTTCCAAACCCCAAAACCAATCCTTTCAAATCCTAGCCAAACTCTTCAAATATCAGATCAAAAAAGGACCCGGAACCCTAACTCACTCAATCGCCTCCAAATCAATACCAAATGTCCACCCAACCTCCCTCACCACGAATCCCTAACCTTTACCCTTCGAATTATCCTGGAACCCCTCACATATTAGATTAAAGGTCCAACCCTAAAACCCCAAAAATCCAAAATCAAATTTTTGCGGTTGAATTCGGTCGAATGTGATGTTAATCGTTTGTTCTGTATGAGAACATATGCTTAATATCAGATTTGACCGAAAATCCAAAGGTTTGAAGATTCAAGACACGTTTCTTCACAATTCGAGTAGTTCATGAGGTATTCTGCTCCATTTTTTGTTTATTTTATTTATTTTTGTTCCATTCTGTTCTTCTTCTACTCCTTTCTTTTTATATTGTTTTTGTTTGTTTGGTTAGTTTGCTTTATGATTTTTCTTGTTAGTTCTTCGAATTTATATACTTTTTTATTGATTTTGTTTGGTTTGACCAATAATTTAGACTCACATAATAGTATTTCTTAATCTAATTCGTGCCAGTTTCGTTTTAAAAGATGAATTTGTTTTGATTTTAGTTTTAAGGACTATTAGGCGGACTATGATGATTATGTTTGTGTAAGTGATTGAATAGCCTTAATTTGTGAATTCTTAGAACTTTCTGAATGTTAATAAGGTTTAAGGGGGTAATTTGGGAATTGGAACTAAGTGGTATGCCAGCACTGGTTGTCAGGGTATGCCTGGATTAAAATACAGGTGTGCCCATACCAATGAACTAAAATAATGGGTTTAATGGGTATTAGTAGGGAACTGACACCCTGTTAAGTACCTTTAGTAGTGAGAAAATCAGAGAGTGATGGGAAATTCACTTTCTTAATTGATCAAATGATTTTAAGAGCATGACAAGTTTCAAATATGGATATAAAAGACAGATGTGGAACACTGAGAAGAGAGGCCGGCGAGAGCTAAGAAAAAAGAGAGAGTTTAAGGGGCTTAGACCTTCTGAAAGAGGACAATAAGTGGAAAAAAAGAGGCTACACATTATGAAACTTGAGAGATTGAGAGCAAAAATTTTGAGAAAAAAATAGAAAAATAGTTACAATCTTTTACTATTTCATTGATTTTATCTCGAACTGACTAAGAAAGCTTGGTATTCATTGAGGGTTTGAAATGGCTTGAACTTGACACCTTTTGAAAGCTTGGATTGAATTTTGCAAATAGAGTTATTGTTTCATTGGGCTGATTTCATCGGGTGTTTGGTTGAATCTAGGCTGCTCTGCTATTGCTGTTGAGTCCTGATTAACTTCATTGCTGCTATTGTCTCCTAAGCTCATTGTTTTCTTTGTTTATTGCTGTGAACATGTACACATTTCCTGAAACTTTGTATGTGTTGTTGAAGCTTTGAATTGAAGATGGAAATGAGAAGGGAATTTTGAAAGCATAGCTTTGTTTTATCTGATTATGTTCCCTTAAGTTTTGTTTTTAGTAGAATGCTACCCTGTTAAATATATTTCCTTATATAGAATATGGACCTTCCTCATTATCTAATTTGGGATTTTCTGTACATCTGGATTGGAATGTTTTTAGTTTTCATGCATGTGTATTCGAAGGATCTGTTGTGTTTAACATTCATATTCAGCCAGTCATATGCTCATGGATATCTAGTTTAGTCTTTCATTGTGTGAATTACTCAAGTTTTAACCATCTTGTGTGATCTCTAGTTTAGCCCTCTTGTGTGATCTCTAGATTAGTCTTCATGTGTGTCAATTCATAATCACAATTAAATTTCATATTTAGTCAGATCCAAATTTGTTTTAAATGCAATATTTCAGGACTATTAGGACTTCAAAATGAATAATCTGATTAGTTAAATAATGGGTCACGCAATGTGCAGAACTACCATGCTTTACTCATAAGTACGTGAAGTAATTTTGATGTTGGTTTGTTCATTTAGAAGTCCTTGAAGTTCAGTTTTACTGCTACTGTTAAATTAACATCAATGTGGGAACAGTCGAATTTCATGAGTAGTTAGTGATTTGTGCATGCATTTTGAATTCGATCAACAGCTTTGGAAGATTAATTTTAGTGTTTTAAAAAGAGATGATTCGGCAGTGTGCATTGGGCCGTGGGGTTCACACTTGGCCCAAAGTCTGAAGTGGCATGTCCTTTTCCCTCCCTTCATTAGATTTGGGCTAACATTAGGCCCAAATGCTCCATTATTGGTGAGTTCAGCTCAACGTTCTGACACTTGAAGTAGTTACAATCTTAGTAGCCTCTTAACCAACTTATCAATTCCCTAGACCGGAGGTGTGCAATATTGATCCAAGTGAATAACTTATGGCCTTCCCAAATTAGTGTAGAAGCCTTTAATTAGAATAGATTGATGTGCGCAACGCCAAATGAAATGACGAATCGTGTGTCCCTCTTTAAGTAGGCCTTTAAAAATACTTAGAACTCGAGGCGTGCCATTTAGCAAATTTCATGGCCCTCGCAAAGTTAATAGCGCGTAGTTTCTTTTAGGCGCATCATTTAATAATTTTACCTTCTTAAACTCGGATACACATTTATATGACCCAAATCCAAATCCCAATGAAGTTAAAATATGTCAAAAATCGCGGGTGCATTTATGTGACGTGGTTCGCGACGTGTTTTAACGACGTTGCAATCTTCTTAAAAAACAAATATATGAATAAAAGAGGTTAAAAAGTTAAAATTTGCACACATGTTCATAATTGTTTAAAATTAGATAATTTAAACCGAGTATGACAGTTGAGCGACCGTGCTAGAACCACGGAACCCGGGAATGCCTAACACCTTCTCTCGGGTTAACATAATTCCTTACTCGGATTTTTAGTTCGCGGACTATTAAATAGAGTCATTCTTTTCCTCGATTCGGGATTCTAAACCGGTGACTTGGGACACTCTGTCGCTCTTTTTTATGCAATTCAACACATTTCTCCTTTTTCCACATTTTCACAACCTTATTCACTTTGTTTTCTTTGAATCCCCTTTTTGACCTTATTCAATTTGGTCTTTTTCTTTGTCTTGTCTTTTTTTCCTTTTTCATTGCCTTCCTTTTCTTCTACTTTTTCACCTTTTACCACATTGTTTCCTTTCTTTCCTCCTTTTCCCAAACTTAGATAATTTCCCTTTACTCAAGGGAAGATTTTGGTGCCAAGAGAGGGTATCATTAAGAATAGGCATGGTCTTGTAGCTTTTGTTCTTGAAATAAGAAGGTATAAGGCTCAAAGGGGTTAGTTAAGGATCATTTAATTACTAGGTCATGGAATTGTTCAGTCTTAGCACTTCGGATCAAGGAGAGCCTATACTCACTTCTCAAGCCAAATTTCACCTAGGATTTTGCCTCAACAAACACTCGGGGAAAGTTCTAGTCCATCGACTCGGAGCTTAGACTCATGATTCGAATTCTCACCACACACACTCAAGGATTGCCAAAGACGTCGAGTCTAGGGCCCAGAAACAACCTTAGTTACGATTCAAGCGCACAATGGCCCCACACGACCATATGATGATTGTTTGGTCAACACAAGAGTCTCAAGGCTACCATTTTTCACCATCCTCAACACAACATTATGTCTTTGAGATCAAAGGCAAATATGTTAGGCCCAAGTGAAGCTTGCCTGAGGTTTCCTTCACTATGAAATTTTGAAAATCAAAAGAAGAAAAATAAAAAACGGACTCAAACCCTTTAGAAGGTTGTCACGCCATCTATCATTGGGAAGAGCCACCCAGTTCGCACAACACTCTACCCTTGGAAAGAACCGTGACATTAAGAAAACCAAGGGCTTATTAAAAATAGCAAAACCAAAACGAAAGGTTACGAGCCTCACTACTAAGCTAAAATGAAAATTTTTAACGAAAATAGAAAAATCAAATGAATATGTGCAATGGGGAGTAGAATATACAACGGGGATGAATATATACATAAGAGTCTAGAAGTAGCCAAAGTCAAAACTTATATACAGGCTAACTATCAAATCCAAAACATAAACTAGAAATCAAATAAATATATACAGTCATCCAATTGTATCAGAATCAAAATAGTAGGGCGTAACCCCACGAATAAAAGTTGGCATTATCTCCAATGCTAACTATCAAAATAAGCACAAAAGGATAGAGAAAGGATATAGAATGGCTCCTCAAGCTTGGTCCACGTGCATGGGGTCTCCCATCATCCCCTGATCCTCTATAGTAGCCGGGACCTTAGACTGGTCTCCGGCCTGCTGCTCTGAAGCTGGTGTAGGATCCGGCTGCTGGACTGGTGGAAACTCTGGCACCTCACCGGAGGGAGTGCCCTGAATCTCATCCAACTCAATCACAACTCCATGAGTGCTGGGCAACTTTCTCTTCTTCCTCATTGGCTGGGGTGCCTGCTCCTGCTGTGGCTCAGGTACTGGGACTACTGCTGGAGGGTCTGGGTCACCGAATAACAAGTATAACGACATCTGATCTACCATTTGCTTGTCCACATCTGCTCGTAGTACCTTTACCGACTCCTTTGATGCCCTGGACTTCCTTATTTTCTTGTGCTCCCGAGCCAATTTCTCCAAGGCTGTGCTGTGTGCCCCAACTGCCTTAGTTAAGGCAGTCTGAGTCTCAAGAATCTTCTTTTGGTTGGCCAACAACGCATGCAGTGTTTCCTGAATAGACGGAGAAACCTGGACAGTGGCCGGGTAGATTGGGCCTCAACAGAAGTGGCTAATGTGGACAACTTGGATGTCGCTACGGACATCCAGTTGTTCTAACTGGCCAATGTCATGGCTAGTTGCTGGTCTGTCAATGGGTTGGTCTGGGAAATAAGAACTGAAGGGCCAGCTGAAGAACTATGACTTGCCGAAGAGGAGGGCCTATCAACTGGGACAGACACAGCTATGATAGAGGGAAGCTTTGTAGAAGGCTCGACCTCAAACAGCTCCTCAGACTGGCCAGTCGGGGCAGAGGTAGATGACTTGCTTTTCTTGTCCCCCTTTGGGTTGTCTGGACCCTGAATACTGAACCAGTAGAAGGAGGCTATTGGGTGCACTGACACATCATAATGCATTTTCTTCACCTTTAAGTCCCTAAAATACATTGTCAGAGTTTTTGGGAAAGGGTATCCACAAACTGTCAATCCCCATAGCAGTGATTGCCTTATACATAACATTCCCCACATTGATAGGGAATCCAGCCATAATGGAATCAATGAGCACAGCCCGGGAAAGAGGGACGTTCTGGTCATGTGAAGTGGGATCCAACCTGTTGCACACAAAGGTGAGCCATCCTCTCACCTTGAAATTCAGATTCTTCCTAAGGATTTTCACCCCTGCCTGTATCCAATCCGGAACGACACCCGGATGTGCCAAGAACTGAGCTAACCATGGGCGAACCTCCTCTTTCATTGCCAGCTTCTCCAAGTATTGGGTCTCGTGTTCATCCTTGAAACCCAAATATTCATTGAATGCTTTGCCCGAAAATACAACATTCTTGTTCCTCACTTTGGTCGCAGTGGAGTCCCTTTTGGTATAGGCTACATTTTGTGTAGAACTCTTGACCATGTGCTCATTTGCATTTATCAACCCGTCACTGAAGTGGTCCCACCCGCTTTTGGTTTGAAACTATTAATAGACTTTGGGTAGGAGTGGCAATAAGTCCTTGATTATGATGCACCTCTCAGGGATGAGATGTCTTTTGGACCACATTTCTTGGAATTTGTGGAAGGCCACTTGACTAACAAAACGGTCTTCCCACACTTCAGCTTTCCTCATTCGTTCCACACCACCAACCTTGGGTACCCTATAACTGGGACCTCCTCATCACTGTCAGCACTGTCCCCGGATTCTGAAGTTGTGGGAAAAGTGGAGTATGTGCTGCTGCCCGCTGCTGAGCCATTAGACGACTCAGATTGTATAGCTTGTGGATCTTGCGCAGGGACTGAGGGGGCTTGCCCCGAATCAGCTGATAGTTCCTGAGAGGGAAGGTACTCACTCCCCAACTGCTCTTCATCTGTCACTACTTGCTTCCTTGTCTTTAGTTTTGGTTGGGGAGTGAGTTTCTTTAGCTTAGCTTTTCCTCCCCAGAAGGGTCACCTCGACCGGGTTGTTTGGCACCACGTCCTCTTTGTTTCACCATTTTCTATACACAAATGATTCTTACATTGTTAGTATAGGCAAGTGTAGTGTATTATCATATGCATAATAAGGAAGAGCATCAAGAAGCATGTTGCAGGCAATATAATCAAACAAGATCCACGCGGGCCGTGCCAATAGGGCACGCAGCCGCATAGAGCAAACTTAAGAAAACTACCACTCTGAACATCTTCCATGCAGGCCGCACAAACATGGGACGCTTCCACGCGGGACCAGCCCAGTCCGCACCAACAGGTCATGCGGCCGCACTGGGCAACCACTCCAATTAGGACCTTTTTAAACATCACTGACGCGAGCCGCACAAACATGGCATATAGCCACGCGGGACATGGTGCGGACCGCAAAATCATGGCATGCGGCCGCGCGGGACATGGCGCGGACCGCACAATCATGGCATGCGGTTGCGCTAGGCTTTTAATATCGGGACAACTAGGGTCAACAAAAATTGGTCAAATCTTTCACGTTTTAGCATCCTACTTTGTCCCTACTCATTTATAAAATGCCCATCATATCAAAGAACAACAAGAACAACATAAAACTATTCTAATCATGAACGATGAAGAACAAAAAGAAAAATGAAGAAGTTATTACTAAGGAAACATGTATAAAGTGTAAATTAATACTAATTAAACAGTAATGTGAAAGATATATTACCAGGAAAAATGAAGAAATGCTCTTGATGATAATGCAAATGAGAGTCTCAGGATGAACAGTGAAAAATTAGGGTTCAGAGATCGATTTGGCAAAAAGTTCTTAATGAAGCCTTAGGGGTCTATTTATAGAAAGAGAAAGCGCGGCCCCGACTTACCGTCTAGTGAGGCCGCGTGAACACGGCCGCGGGCCGCGCTGGGACTTACCATATACCCGTTACTTGAAATAAAGGCACACAGACTGCATGAAATGGGCTGCGGCCGCATGAAAACCACGCAGGCCGCTCAAGAAGGGACGCGGCCGCTTGAACACAATTCAGAGACTCATCACTTGTGAACTTTACCAGTGCGGACTGCCCAAGCAAGGATGCGGCCGCACTAACCAACTTCAGAGACTATGTACTTTTTGCACAGTTGTTTTGCATTGATTCAACACAATTCCTGCAATATCTCACAAACCATTAGCTAAAAAATCCTTATCTACAACAGAAATAAAAAAGAAATAAAAAGACATGGGCTGCCCTCCAAGAAGCGCCTGATTTAACGTTGCGGCACGACGCATGTTACCGTCATATCACTTCAAATGAATGAATGCCACCACATGGCTGTCATCAATCTTTCCCAAATAGTGCTTGACACGATGCCCATTGACCCGGAACACTTCACCATTCTTGTTTTTTAAGATCAAGAGCACCAAAAGGAGTTACAAAGACCACTTCAAAGGGACCACTCCATTTAGTTTGAGCTTCCCCGAAAATAACCTTAACCGAGAATTGAAAAGAAGAACCATGTCGCTCACCTTGAATTCTTTACCCCGAGCATACTTATCGTGGAGTTACATCATCTTGTCCTTATACAATGATGAGCTGGAGTAAGCATGAAATCTAAACTCATCAAGTTCATTCAATTGTTCCACTCGGAGGTTGGCCGCAACATCCCATTCCAAGTTCAATTTTTAGTGCCCACATAGCCTTGTGTTCTAGTTCCACCAGAAGATGGCAAGCCTTACCAAACACAACCTGATATGGAGACATACCAATCGTAGTCTTGTAAGCCATCTGATGAGCCCAAATAGCGTCATCCAATTTCTTTGACCAATTGGTCCTATTAGCATTCACTGTTTTGGACAAAATACTCTTAATTTCCCGATTTGAAACCTCCACTTGACCGCTTGCTTGTGGATGATAGGGGTTAGTCACTTGTTAACTCCATTTTTAGCGATCAAAGAGTCAAAGGCCTTGTTGCAAAAATGGGACCCCCTATCACTAATGACAGCACGAGGGGTTCCAAACCTAGTGAAGATATTCCTTTTCAAAAATGCCACGACACTCTGTGCTTCATTGTTGGGAAGAGCCATGGCTTCAACCCACTTTGACATATAGTCCACTGCCACAAGAATATACATGTTCCCGCAAGAGCTTACAAACGGGCCCATGAAATCAATGGCCCAAACATAAAAAATATCTACCTCGAGGATTGTATGGAGAGGCATCTCATCCCTTTTTGAAATCCCACTAGCTCTTTGGCATGCATCATATTTCTTTACCAAATCGCTAGCATATTGAAACAAAGTCGGCCAATAGAAGCCACAACTTAAAACCTTTGACACCGTCCTCACTCCCCCATGATGACCATCATAAGGAGAAGAGTGGCAAGCCTCCAATATGTTCATTTGCTTAGTTTCCGGCACACATATTCGCATTACTCCGTCCATACAAATTTTGAACAAATACGGCTCATACCAATAGAAATCTAAGCTATCCCGCTTGAGTTTCTTCCTTTGGTTGGAAGAGAGCTCACACGGGACACTGCCGATCACTATGAAATTGGCGATGTCCGCAAACCAAGGTATGTCACCCATAGAAATTGAAAGAAGTTGCTCATCGGGGAAAGCATCATTTATCTCAACACCATTGCTCGGTCTCCCTTCTTACTGTAGCCGAGACAAATGATCCGCGACTTGATTCTCAATTCCTTTTCTATCCACAATCTCTAGATCAAATTCCTGAAGGAGTTGTACCCATCTCATCAACCTTGCCTTCGAGTTTTTCTTTGTCATCAAATACCTGAGGGCTGCATGGTCCGTGTGAATGATCACCTTCTTCCCCATAAGATAAGGGAAAAATTTCTCCATCACGAACACAATAGCCAAAAGCTCCTTTTCCGTCACCGTGTAGTTTCTTTGGGCCTCATTCATCGTCTTGCTCGCATAATACACGGGTTGGAACATTTTGTTGATTCTTTGGCCAAGCACCACACCTACCGCTATATCACTCACATCACACATAAGTTCAAAAGGCAATTCCCAATTGGGTGCGGTGATGATGGGAGTTGTGGTCAATTTGTTTTTCAATAACTCAAAGGACTCCATACACCTTTCATCAAAGACGTACTTAACATCCTTTTCCAATAGTTTACAAAGTGGGTTCACAACTTTTGAAAAGTCTTTAATGAATTGCCGGTAGAACCCAGCGTGACCCAAAAAACTCCTCAGCCCTTTGACAGAAGTGGGGGGAGGAAGTCTTGAGATCACCTCAATTTTCGCCTTATCGACTTCAATTCCATGTTTTGAGATTTTGTGACCCAACACAATACCCTCTTGCACCATGAAGTGACATTTTTCCCAGTTTAGTACAATATTGGTTTCCTCACATCTTTTCAACATCTTGTCCAAGTTCACTAGGCATTCTTCAAATGAGTCCCCCACCACACTAATATTTTCCATGAAGACCTCCAGAATATCCTCCACCATGTCGGTGAAGATTGCTATCATACATCTTTGGAAGGTCACTGTATCATTACAAAGTCCAAATGGCATGCGTAAGAAAGTGAATGTGCCATACGGCTACGTAAATGTTCTTTTCTCCTGATCTTCTGGGGCAATGAGAATTTGATTGTACCCCGAGTAGCCATCAAGGAAACAATAATAAGCTCGGCCCGTAAACGATTAAGCATTTGGTCCAAGAATGGTAGAGGGAAATGATCTTTTCTCTTGACCTTGTTGAGCTTTCTATAATCCATGCACACTCTCCAACCCGTGACCGTACGGGTAGGAATAAATTCATTATTAGCATTAGTGACGACTGTCATACCACCCTTCTTTGGCACACATTGGACTGGGGAGGTCCATGAACTATCCAAAATTTGGTAGACTACCCCGGCGTCCAACCACTTGATAACCTCTTTCTTGACCAGCTCTTGCATATCATCATTTAGTCTTCTTTGATGTTCAAGAGATGGCCTTGCATCTTCCTCCAAAATGATCTTATGCATGCAAAAAGTGGGGCTTATTCCCTGAATATCCGCCAACGTCCATCCAATAGTCCGCTTGCACTTTTGTAGAACTGCCAAAGTGGCGTCAACCTGCAAGTTAGTTAAGCAAGACGAAAGAATAACCGACAAAGTGAAATTAGGACCCAAGTATTCATACCTGAGGTGAGGAGGAATTGGTTTCAACTCCAACACCGGCGGCTCCTCAATAGATGGCTTTGTTGGGGGAGTTTTGTGATTCTCAAGGTCCAATGATAATTTCCTAGGCTCATAAGAGTATGAGCCCATACCATGCAAAACATTTACACATTCAATTATTCCAGCAAAATCATTAGACTCCATGTTCAAAAGCACTACTTCAAGTGGATCTTCAACATTGATCATTGCGCTTATGTCATCCACTATTACCGCCGTGACAATGTCAACAAACGAGCACACCTCGGTGCTATTTGGTTGACGCATAGAGTTGCACACATAGAACACCACCTTTTCATCACCAACTCGGAAGGTCAACTCTCCCGCCTCCACATCAAACAACACCTTCCCCGTTGCTAGGAAAGGTCTTCCAAGGATAATTAGGACTTCAAAGTCCACCTTACAATCTAGTATCACAAAGTCGGCCGGCAAGATAAATTTGTCAACACGAACTAGGACATCATTGATTATACCCAAAGGCCGCTTCATTGACCTATCCACCATTTGGAGCCTCATTGAAGTCGGGCGAGGTTGTCTGATTCCCATAGTCTTGAAAACCGAATATGGCATTAAGTTGATACTCGTCCCCAAGTCACAAAGGGCTTTTGCAGAGTCGGGGCTTCCAATAGTGCATGGGATAGTGAATGCACCGGGGTCCTCAAGTTTAGGAGTCATGGAGTGTACAATTGAGCTCACTTGATGGGTCATCTTGATTGTCTCACACTCCATTAATCTGTTCTTTGTAACCAAATCCTTCATAAATTTTGCGTACCCTGGCATTTGCTTGAGTGCCTCCACCAAAGGCACATTGATAGTCAAACTCTTCATCATCTCAATGAATTTCTTAAATTGGTTGTCACCCTTTTGCTTGGCCAACCATTGAGGGTAGGGAGTAGGAGGCCTAGGAAAGTGTGCCTTGGCTTTAGGCACCTCTGGCTCGGGCATATCTATTACGTGTTCCCTAGATGGGTTCACGTTCTCTTGTGTCTCCTTCTCAACCTCATGAATGTCAATTTGCACATCTTTTCTCACACTTGGTTCCACCACATTATCAACCCCCATAGGCATATCATCATCACGCAACTCATCTTCATCAACCATGACTTGATTCTATCTTAAGGTATGCACATTACCGCCTCGTCCACTTCGTGTGGTCACTGCCATCACATGGTTGTTATTCCCACCCTTATGGTTTACTACCACGTCACTTGGTAGAGCACCCTTTGGGTGAGTGTTTAAGGAATGTGAAATTTGACCAAGTTGCACTTCCAAGTTACAGATAAAAGTGTTGTGAGAAGCCAATTGCGCGTCGGAGTCTTGGTTCTGCTTCATCATTTGTTCAAACATAACCTCAATTCTTCCAAATTCATTTCCCGAAGAACTAGACCCTTGATATTGAAATGGTGGCGCGTTGTTCAGTTGTTGAAACATCGGAGGCCTTTGAAAGCCTTGCCCCCGATTACCTTAACCACCATTGTTGTTCCACCCTCCTAGACCATTGTTATTATTCAAATTGTTGTTGTTGTTTCCATTCCAATTTCCACCATTGTTACCTTGATTCCCCCAATTGTTGTTTTGGTTATTCCCATTCCAATTTCGACCGCTTGTTGTTGATTATTGTTATTCCAATTTCCACCTCCTTGTTGATTGTCCCAATTTCCTTGGGATCGCCATTGTTGATTTCCTTGGTTTCCTCTATTTCCTTGGTAGTTGTTAACATATTGACAATCCTCACTTTGCTCATCATAGCACTCGTTTGAATAACCACCACCATCATCATAGTTGTCACAATTTCCTTGAGGTTGTTGCCCTCTTTGCCTTCTTTTCATCATATTCACTCCTTTTATGGCATTGACTTGGCATGGGTTTTGAACTTGTTGCAATTGCGCTTTAGCCAGTTGATTCATTGTTGTTGTGAGTTCGAGAATGGCTTGGCCATGATCATGCAACTCCTTATGCAAATGTATGACATTAGATCACCTTGAGGAACGTGTGCCCGGCTTTGCCACGCCGAAGAAGTATCAGTGATTTTATCTAACACATCACAAGCTTCATTGTACGGGAGCTTCATAAAATTTCCACCCACCAATTGGTTCACAATACATTGGTTTGTTGTGTTGATGCCCCTATAGAACATTTGTTGAATCATCATATCATTTATATCATTATTTGGACACTCTTTGACCATAGTTCTAAATCTCTCCCATATTTCATGCAAAGGTTCTGTTGGCTCTTGTTTGAAAGCCAAAATCTCATCAAGGAGCGCCGCCATGTGACTTGGAGAAAAGAACTTGGCAATGAACTTGTCTGCCAATTCATCCCACATTGTGATGGAATGATTTGGTAGCCTTTCTAACTAATCCAATGCCTTACCCCGAAGAGAGAACGGGAAAAGCCTTAATCTCAAAGCATCCTCGGAGACATTGGTTTGTTTACTCCCCCAGCAATTATCTACGAACCCCTTCTAGTGCTTGTATGCATTTTGGTCGGAAGCGCCCGTAAAATACCCTCTTTTCTCGAGAAGTGTCAACATAACATTAGTGATTTGAAAATTCTCTGCCCGAATTCGGGGAGGAACTATAGCACTTGCATAACCCTGGTTCGGAAGGACCCTTGGAGCTACTCTTGGTGGAGGCGGAGGAGGGTCTGGGATTTGATCATTTGGATTTGTATTGGCATTTTTTCCTCTCCATGGTACTTATGGTACCTTGAGCTCATCTTGCTCAACATCATCAACCTCCTCCCCCGCGACCACGTTGTCAAGAGGGACATTTCAGTTTAGAGCCATGTGTACCTGATGGATCGACAGAAATAACAATAGTAAAAAGAAGGAAAGAGACGCAAAACACAAAACTAGCTACGCAAATAGTCAACACCGTAAGCTCCCCGGCAACGGAACCAAAAAAGTGATCGCAAAAAACTCAACCTTACATTATGGTAGAAAGAGTGGGCGCTAAGAATTTTACCCGAATAGTGGTATCGAGGTCAATTTCCACAGGGAGCTAGAAAGGGAGTTGCGTATTTGTTTAGACTAGGAATGCGTGTTTGCTTCTAATTGAACTTCAAACATTTTTGGATTTTTGTTGTTTAAATACCTACTATTATCAACTATAAGCTAAGGCTAAATTATGCTAAGATATATGTTCTAAGTTGTGATTAATATAGAGAAAGGCACTAGGGTCGTGGCGTCACCTAGGTAGTTAGCTAATGGGGAGAAGCTACCAACAATAGATTGACATATTTGGGATCAATGTTATAACCGTTGCACAATTGTACCCACTCTCACACCTCTCGGTATAGAGAATGATTTTGCCCAATTGACTCTCTCGAGACCAATTGGGTAGGCCAATTAGACCAAGCAACTAGGGTTCAAGTAGGGTGATTACTCTCTCGAGGTTTAACCCATTAATTGGGACTAC
>MU681203.1:52910-82550 GCA_026770625.1 Nicotiana glauca
TAGACCAAGCAACTAGGGTTCAAGTAGGGTGATTACTCTCTCGAGGTTTAACATGTTAATTGGGACTACGATTTCTCATGGGTCCATCCCAATTCCTTGTTGGGTCAATTTTGGGGTCATAGACTCTCTTTCTCAAGAAGGGTCAATACCCACTAAGCTAGAATCAATGTTTGCAACCACCAATCCTTAATTAAACTATAAAATTAACCCAAATAATAAACACCCAATATCTTTCTATCATTAATAAGCAATACCCATCAATTACCCATACTAGGTTTGAGCCACAACCCTAGCTAATGGGTTTACCTAGACATAATAAGAGAAGAAACTGAAGAAATAGAAGATGAAATAACCATATTAATTAATAACTAATTTTAAACTACAAGAATCTATGATTAAATAAGCTCAAAATTCCAAAAATAGGCTAATACAAACGTCTCACGAGCGCAGCAGATATCAGGTGTACCAAACTTGACCTAAAAATGGTAAAATATTCTGTTTATACTAGGCTGGAAAAATCGAACAAAAATACCCCTGCGGGGTCAGTGCGGACCGCACAAAGTTGGCACGCGGCCGGGCTGGGTTGCTTGACTTTTCAAATTGCTCTCTGAAGATGTTTATGCGGACCGTGCAATGATGGAGTCTGACCGCATGATGACTGGCACGGACCGCATGACTTGTAGTGCGGTCGCATTGACTGGGCGCGAATCGCGTGAGCTTGTAGTGCGGCCGCGCCACATGCGATTGAAAATGACACTCTCTGAACTCCTATGGTGTGGCCGCATGAGATGATGTGGATGTCCTTGCTTTAATGATCTTTGACACTTGAGCAGGTTTCACTCCGTTTCGAGCCGATTTTTGACTTTTGTCATCTTGTCGCTCAAACCTGCAATCAAGCGCAACTTATAAGCATTCTAGGTCTATTTTATGAAAAATCATTCATAAAGCATAGGCAAGTATGGGCATAAAATGTGTTAAAATAACAATTATCAGGTACCTAACATCAACAGGAATCCAATGCTAGCCCACCCAGAAGCGAACATGAATGAAATTATGCATAAAGGGGGAGAGCCGAAGAAGCCATCATAGACCGTAATGACAATTCGGTCCAGTGAGACAAAGATAATTGACAACCAATAGGGGAAGGGTTAGCACTCGAGTTGATTGTAAAGAGTTTTGGGCCATCTGCGACAGTGAACAAGGGGTCTCCAAGCCATATCACAACGAGACATGAGAGAGTAAAGGTGATTGTGCCGGGAGCAGTCAGCAGACCCATCATAACTGTGGAAGGGGCCCGTGTCGATCAAGTTATCATCAAGCCGGTAACCCAATTATCGATAATCAGTAGCAAGGCTGTTCCGTGGAACTATGGACGGGTGGCAATGATGTATAAAGGAAAGGAGGTCAAGGAGGAGGTCTGCGAGGCCCAAGGGTTAACTCGGTCTAGAAAATGTTTTTCTCCCGCAGATTTGAGGAAAGCCAAGGATAATTCAGCTTCAACAAAGAAACCCGTGACCGAAGAGGAAGCGGAAGGGTTTCTAAAAAAGATGAAGATGCAGGACTATTCCATTGTAGAACAGTTAAAGAAGACACTGACGCAGATTTCCTTGCTTTTATTATTGATCCACTAGGAGGAACATTGCCAAGAATTAATGAAAATCTTGAACGAGGCACATGTCCCTGACAAAATCACTGTGAATCACTTGGAGAAAATAGCCAACAAAATCTTCGAAGTGAATAGGGTCACTTCTGATGATGAATTGCCTGTAGAGGGCACGGAACACAACATGGCCCTTTATCTGGCAATAAAATGTGAGAGCTCTGTGGTCACACGGGTATTGGTTGATAACGGTTCAAGTGCGAACATCTATCCTCTCTCCACTCTGACCAAATTGAAAGAAGAGAACGGGAGGATCTATAAGAACATTATCTGTGTGTGAGGATTCAATGGCGGGGGCAAAGACTCAGTCGGGGAGATAGTGTTGGAATTGACGATAGGACCAGTGGAGTTCACAATGGAATTTCAAGTACTGGATATAGCTGTCTCATACAATCTATTATTGAGTCGACCGCGGATCCATGCCACAAAGCAGTACCGTAAACTCTTCACCAGATGATCAAGTTTGAATGGGACAGACAGGAGATAGTGGTGCATGGGGAAGACAATTTGTGCGCACACAGCTACACCATTGTGCCATTTATAGAAATGGGAGATGACAAGGGGCCATGGGTCTATCAAGTTTCAGATACAATGATAGTCAAGAAAGTGCAAGAGGAGAAGTGTATCCCTAACCTGAAGATAACAACTGCATCGGTCATGGTAGAATACGACATGCTGAAGAATGGGTCCATACCAGGAAAGGATCTAGGATCTGCTTTGCAAGGAATCATACAACCAGTGTCCCTCCCTAAAAATGCAGGAACATTTGGTCTAGGATTCCAACTTACACTCGCAGACATAAGAAGAGCCAAGAAGCTGAAACAGAGGGCATGGGTCCTTCCAAAGCCGGTCCTACTCTCTCCAGGTCATTTTTCAAGGCGGGTACCAGAAAATGACCAGCGACGACGATCCCCAATGATAAGGTTATCCCTGATAAGGAGTTGATAGAAAGATTTGAGCAGTAGTTCAGTGAGGTAAACATGTTAGAACTTGGCGAGGGTCCTAGCCATGTAGAAATACAGTTTGTCGGGCCAAAAGAAAAGATTAATAATTGGAAGGCTACTCCTCTCCCTACCCGGAGGGAGCCTTGGTAGTCTGCTTTGATTTTTCTTCAAGTTTGTATGGATTATTTTAGGGTTGTAATCCGAATTTCAGTTTGTTTTAAAGTGTGCAAACCTTGTCATCTTCCATTTTTAGTGAGATGCAATTTCTTCCTGTTTTTCACTCCTGATAAATTTTATATTTTTTTTCTTCTTTTCTTTTCTGTACAGTTCCTTTTATGCCGGTTCTAATGATATGACATGCATAAGGAATCCTCAACCCAGTCAAAGAAATTAATCTGAGATAATAGTTCAAGAGGTTGAGTGTTATTACGAGTCAGAATTTGACAAAGATGAGGCTCTTGAGGAGATTAGTAAAGAATTAAGTCATTTTGAGGAAAAACCTAAGCCCAATTTGAATGATACTGAAGCTATCAATTTAGGGGACGCGGGTAACATCAGAGAGACTAAAATAAGCATCCATCTCGAACCCAAAACTTGGAAAGAATTAATCAAAATGCTCATGGAATACAAAGATGTGTTTGCGTGGCCGTATGATGGCATGCCGGATTTAAGAACTGATCTAGTGGTTAACAAATTTCCCACTGATCCGACATTCCATCCTGTCAAGCAAAAATTGAGAAAATTCAAAACTGACATGAGTGTGAAGATTGAGGAAGAAATAACCAAGCAGTTGGATGCGAAGGTTATTCGGGTCACTCGATATCCTGAATGGTTGGCCACTATAGTGCCAGTACCGAAGAAGGATGGCAAGATCAGAATATGCGTTGATTACCACAACCTGAACAAAGCAAGCCCAAAGGATAACTTCCTATTACCCAATATCCACATCCTGATTGACAATTGTGCGAGGCGTACGATTTGGTTTTTTTGGGGATTGCTATGCTGGGTATCATCAGATTCTGATGGATGAAGAAGATGTAGAGAAGATGGCATTCATCACGCCGTGGGGAACTTATTGCTACAGAGTAATTCCATTTGGTCTGAAGAATGTTGGGGAAACATACATGCGAGCAATGACCTGTATTCCATGATATGATTCACAAATATATTGAGGTATACGTGGATGATGTAATCATCAAGTCAAAGCAGCAAGACGACCACGTCGGAGATTTGAGGAAGTTCTTTCAGATGCTTCGCAGGTACGACATTAAATTAACCCTACCAAGTGTGCATTTTGTGTTTTGTCCAGAAATTTGTTGGGATTTATAGTCAGTCGGCGAGGAATTGAGTTGGATCCATCGAAGATCAAAGCTATCCAGGAATTGCCACCACCGAAGAACAAAACTGAAGTGATGAGTCTGTTAGGAAGGTTGAACTACATCAGCAGGTTTATTGCTCAGCTCACATCAACCTATGAACTTATTTTTAGGTTATTGAAGAAGGATGCCGCGGTCAAATGGACTGAAGAATGTCAAGAGGCATTTGATAAGATAAAAGGGTATTTGTCAAATCCACCCGTGTTTGTCCCACCCGAACCTGGAAGACCTTTGATTCTTTAATTGATAGTCTTGGAAAATTTATTTGGCTGTGTACTGGGGTAGCATGACGTCACCGGCAGGAAGGAACAAGCCATCTATTATCTTAGCAAGAAGTTCACAGCTTGTGAGGTTAAGTACACTCAACTTGAGAAGACCTGTTACGCCCTAACTTGGGTAGCACAGAAATTGAAGCACTATTTGTCGTCCTATACCACTTACCTCATCTCATGCTTGGATCCTTTGAAGTACATTTTTCAAAAACCTATGCCCACAGGGAGACTGGCAAAGTAGCAAATATTACTCACAGAATTTGATGTCGTCTATGTGACGAGGACTGCAATGAAAGCCCAAGCATTGGCCGATCACTTGGCTGAGAATCCGGTCAATGAAGAACATGAACCATTGAGGACGTACTTTCCTAATGAAGAAGTGATGCATATTGATGAGTTGGAACTGACTGAAAAGCTAGGTTGGAAACTTTTCTTTGATGGGGCTGCAAATATGAAAGGAGTTGTAATAGGAGCTGTACTTATTTCTTAAACAGGGAAACACTATCCTGTTACGGCTCAGCTTCGATTTTAATGTACCAACAACATGGCTGAATGTGAGGCATGCATTTTGGTGTTACGGTTAGCTACGAACATGGATGTCCATGACGTTTTGGTCTTGGGAGACTTATACCTCCTGGTACATCAAATTCAAGGAGAATGGGAAACACGGGATTTGAAACTCATACCGAATCGATAATGTTTGCATGATCTAAGTCAACAGTTTTGATCAATGGAGTTTAGGCATATCCCAAGAGTCTATAATGAAGTTGCCAATGCTTGGCTACATTAGCATCAATGTTGCATCGTCCAGACAAAGTTCATGTCGATCCATTGCGTATCCAAGTTCGTGATCAACATGCTTATTGTAATATGGTGGAAGAGGAAGTTGATGGCGAACCATAGTTCCATGATGTCAAGGAGTACCTCAGAATGGGGATACCCGGTTCAAGCCACAGGAGATCAAAAGAGAGCAATTCGAAGTTTGGTGAGCGGATTTTTCCTTAGTGGAGGAGTATTGTATAAAAGAACACCAGATCTCGGATTGTTAAGATGCATAGATGCTAAACAAGCTACGATAGTCATGACGGAAGTACATTCTGGAGTTTGCGGGTCGCACATGAGCGGATATATTTTGGTGAAGAAGATTCTTGGAGCAGGGTATTATTGGCTCATTATGGAGCGAGATTGGATCAGCTTTGTATGCAAATGTCATCAATGCCAGATACAAGGGGATTTGATTCACTCTCCTCCATTGGAATTGCACACAATGTCGGTACTGTGGCCCTTTGTTTCTTAGGGCATGGACGTCATTGGGCCCATTGATCTAGCAGCGTCCAACAGGCACATATTCATTTTGGTGGCCATTGATCATTTTACAAAATGGGTTGAGGCTAGAACTTTCAAGTCTGTAACCAAGAAGCCTGTGGTTGATTTTGTACACTCCAATATCATTTATCGATTTGGAATCCCAAAGGTGATCATCACAGATAACGGTGCTAATCTTAACAGCAATTTGATGACAGAGGTATGTCAGCATATTAAGATTACACATCGCAATTCCATCCCATATCGTCCTAAGGCAAATGGAGCAGTTGAGGCAGCCAACAAGAACATAAAGAAAATATTGAGGAAAATGGTAGAAAGTTCCAAGCAATGGCATGAGAAGTTACCATTTCCGTTATTGGGTTATCACACTACTGCTCATACTTTAGTAGGTGCAACTCCTTACTTGTTGGTATATGGTACCGAAGTAGTGATCCCCGCAGAAGTCGGAATTCCGTCTCTTCGGGTTGTCGTCGAGGCTGAGATTGATGATGATGAGTGGGTCAAAACCCGTTTGGAGCAGTTGAGTTGAATTGATGAAAAAAGATTGGCAGTAGTATATCATGGCCAATTGTATCAAAAGAGGATGGCAAGAGTGTATAACAAGAAGGTGCGTCCCAGGAGGTTTGAAGTGGGGCAGCAAGTGTTGAAATGGATCTTTCCACATCAGGCTGAAGCGAAGGGCAAGTTCGCCCCGAACTGGCAAGGACCGTTCATTGTAACCAGAGTATTGTCCAATGGCACTTCATGTTTAATAGATATTGATGGAAAATTCATAGATATGGCTTTCAATTCTGATGCAGTCAAAAGATATTATGTATGATTTCTTTAGTAAAATTACTGATTGTTTGTACTTGGAATTATCTCGAAGGTTGAAATGACGAAGACAATTTGTTCTACTATCTAAACAC
Organism: Nicotiana glauca; assembly: GCA_026770625.1. Lineage (NCBI taxonomy): Eukaryota > Viridiplantae > Streptophyta > Magnoliopsida > Solanales > Solanaceae > Nicotiana > Nicotiana glauca. The sequence goes on from MU681203.1 coordinate 59,397, forward strand.
TTTACCCTTTGTTCACCCTTTTGAGCCTTATTTATTTTATTTTGTACCCCTCTTTTGGAATCAATAACCAAGAAGAAAGGAAAAGAGAAGAAAGAAAAGAAAAAGGAAAAATAAAGAAATAAATGAAAAGAAAAACTGTAACGACAAGGAATTAGGGTGAACTACATTTGACCTGATTCCTCTTAAGGATACGTAGGTAGCTTCATGACTCGGTCATAGGGAAATAAAAATCAAAAGATCCCCAAGAAAGAAACTGGGGCAGAAGTTATGTTTGAAATAAGAAAGTTGGTTCCAAAAGTTGTAATTCCAACCCGTTGGATTTGGTTTCAATTTTTTGATACCCTTTTCTTTCCAACCATATCCAAGAACCCATATTAATGTCCAAAGAAAGACCTCCGATCAGTCTTCGAGAGGTGCCAAGTCAAGAAAGTAAAGATGATTCATACTAGGGGCAACACTCCGGTTTAAGCAAAGAAATGAAAAATGAGAGAGTCTTATCGGTGAAAACCCACAAGGACGCCGTAAGGCGACAAAAGATGAGATAAATGAGGGAGTCTTAATTGTGAAAACCCTCGAAGGGCACTATAAGGCATTGAAAGATGAGAGAAATGAGAGAGTCTTAATGGTAAAAACCCTCGAAGGGCACTATAAGTCGTTTAAAGATCGGAGAAACCCAAAATAAGAGAGTCTTACTGGTGAAAACCTTCACGGGCACCATGAGGTGGCGAGGAGTAGCGAAAAGGGCGTGTGAGATAAGGGGGGCGGTAGAAATCCATCGAAGCATCAAGCAGAACAAAGATGATGATTCAGCAAAGAATTGGGTTATGGAATCTTGAGGTACTGAGCATGACGGTTGTAAGTTGATTGAAATGAATAGACTGGGTTGATTAATCCGAAATGCACAACATGATCATTGGGATTGGTTATCCCATTCAGATAAGTCCTTTTTATGTTCTCAAATGGTCTTCTAAAGGGATATCTTTTTTATTTTTATCTTTTGAAATCATCGCATCCTTCTTCTTTTGGATAAGGCTTTTTCAATAATAAATTGATTCTAACAAATAAGAAGGAATTTCAAATCTTACTACCAGTTTCCAATATAATGCGAAGTGAAGTGTGGTTTGGACAGGCTGATGATTATATGATGAGACGTGAAAGGCGTCATTGTAAAATCCAAATGATGGAATGGTCCACGATTCCGTGAAAGGAATGGGATCAGATAAGAAAGGCTAGAAGTGGAAAGCAACAATTGGGAAATTTATGGATAAGGAGTAGTTAGAAGGTCAGAAATTCTCGACCAATTTCAAGGAATTCGGACAAAACTGAATGTGGAAAGGAAAGAAGGGAAAACCATCCCCAGCAGGAGTATCACATCTAATCACCAAACCTTAAACTGACCAGTTTTATCTTTATGTTTGAAACAGGGGCAGGAAGTGTTGTTGATAGCAGAGAAAATTTTCCGTGAAAAGAGAGCAAGTACCAAACAACCCAAAACTGCAGCAGAAAATTTTCTTTCTTTTGTTGAAGTTAGTTGAAGTCAGGAGCCCGCCTGGAGAACAGAGGTGTAATTTTAAAGTTTTGAAATCAGGAGCCCTCCTGGAGAACATAGGTCTACTTTTTAAAGTTTTGAAGTCAGGCGCCCACCTGGAGAATAGAGGTGTAATTTTAAAGTTTCGAAGTCAGGAGCCCGCCTGGAGAATAGAGGTGTACATTCTCAAGCTTTGAAGTTAGGAGCCCGCCTGGAGAATAGAGGTGTACAATTTTTAAAGTTGTGAAGTCAGGAGCCCGCTTGGAGAAAAGAGGTGTACTTTTAAAGTTTTTGAAGTTAGGAGCCCGCCCGGAGAACATAGGTGTACTTTTAGTTTTGAAGTCAGGAGCCCGCCTGGAGAGCAAAGGTGTACTTTCAAGTTTTGAAGTCAGGAGCCCGCCTGGAGAACATAGGTGTACCTTTTAAAGTTTTGAAGTCAGGAGCCCGCCTGGAGAATTGAGGTGTACTTTTAAGTTTTGAAGTCAGGATCTCGCTTGGAGAACAGAGGTGTACTTTGTAAAGTTTTGAAGTTAGGAGCCTGCCTGGAGAACAGAGGTATACTTGTAAAGTTTTGAAGTCAGGAGCCCACCTGAAGAACAGAGGTGCAATTTGTAAAGTTTTGAAGTCAGGAGCACGCCTGGAGACATAGGTGTACTTTTAAAAGTTTTGAAGTCAGGAGCCCGCCTGAAGAACAGAGGTATACCTTTAGAGTTTTGAAGTCAGGAGCCCTCCTGGAGAACAAAGGTGTACCTTTTAGAGTTTTTAAGTCAGGAGCCCGCCTGGAGAACAAATATACCTTTTAAAGTTTTGAAGTCAGGAGCCCGCCTAGAGAACAGAGGTGTGCTTTGTAAAGTTTTGAATTAAGGAGCCCGCGTGGAGAACAGAGTTGTACTTTGTAAAGTTTTGAAGTCAGGAGCTCGCCTGGAGAACAGAGGTGTACCTTTTAGAGTTTTGAAGTCAGGAGCTCGCCTGGAGTGGGGAGGAATACAATTCAAGTCAAGAAATCGGTGCAAGGCAGCAACAAAGGAATTGCTATAGGGGAATACAAGACAACTAGGCAACAAGAAACACAAGAGCAAGTTTGAAGGTCTAGATAGGATTGTAATTCATACGCTATAGTTTAGTCTAGCTTTTTATTTTCTTTTAGCATGGTTTAATAAGGGGATCAGCAAGTAGCAGCAACAGCAGTAAAGCATAGATTCATGGTAGTCCTAGCTACCAAAACTTCTAGAACTACATTGACCTGATTCCTTTTTAGCCAAGGATATGTAGGAGACCTTTGAAGCAGAGGTTCGGTCAAATCTTTCAAAAAATGCTTCACATAGAATATTCAAACGGGCAAAAATCGCTCGTATACGCTCACTTTATCTTTGCACGAAAACTCTTCATGTTTACTGACAAAGATAGGCAGCTGTGAGCACGTGATTTTTGCCTGTACGAATTATTCCCAGAAAACTCAAAATAAAATAGGTTTTCCTTTGTGTGCAATTTTTTGATTTCTTGTGGTTATTTTTGTCGTTATTTGCATTTGTCCAGGCATGTTTATTTGTTTTAAATTAATGGAAAATACAAAAAATTTGTGGCTACTGTATTTATATTTTTTGACATTTCAGAATTAATTATTAAACTGAGTGTTTCAGAAAATAGAAAAATCAAAATAATGTATTTTGCATTATTTCTTAGTAATTAATGTCGAACCTCGTGTTGTTTTTTAATTTGTTAGTTAACTATGTGTGATAATTATTATCTAAATTTAATTAGTATTTTTTGAGTTGATTAGGGTTTATAGTTTAATTTAGGAGTATTAGTATTAATTTTGGAAAAATAATTAGAACATAAAAGAAAGGGAAAATAATGAAGTGGAAATCAAATCGGGCCAAATCAAGAATTAATTTCCCAACCCAAACCAAAACACACCCAAAAACCACTCAAACAGGCCCAATCGACGCCCCTATCCGGTGCAAATTTATTGAGCTTTTCGACCATCCAAACGATGTCGTTTTTGTCACACTCCATCTGGTCCGTCCATTTCGTTAGATCGAACGGTTTAGTCCGTCTCCAGCATTAACGAAACGACATCATTTTAGATTGGTTGATCTAAACCGTTAACACCCACTTGATCCAGCGGTCCCAAAATATTCCACCCTCAGCCAATCCAGCCCCGACCCGCTTTCCCAGACCGACCCAGTCCTCCAATCGGCCAAAATGACCCCGTTTCACATAAGTGAACAGATCCAAGCCGTTGATCTCAGTTGATCCAACAACTTGGATTCAATCCTACCCTATATATAAATGAAAACACCACACCCCACCCCCTCAGAACCCCACCATTCTCTCGTCTCTAACAACTCAGAGACAACCCTGTCTCTCGCCGCCTTGCCCCACCTGCTTTCGCCTACCGGAAATCGTCTCACGGCGGTTCCAGTGGCCCAATAACCCCCATCCTAACACCATATATTCTACTCCACTACCCCGTTCCAAACCCCCAAACCACCCCTTTCAAATCCTAGCCAAACTCTTCAAATATCAGATCGAAAAAGGACCCGGAACCCTAAGTCACCCAATCTCCTCCAAATCAACACCAAATGTCCACCCAACCTCTCTCACCACAAATCCCTAACCTTTACCCTCCGAATCATCCTGGAACCCCTATAATATTAGATTAAAGGTCCAACCCTAAAACCCCAAAAATCCAATATCAAATTTTTGCGGTTGATTTCGGTCGAATGTGATGTTAATCGTTTGTTCTCTATGAGAACATACGATTAATATCTGATTTGACCATAAATCCGAAGGTTTAAAGCTTCAAGACACGTTTCTTCACAGTTCGAGTTGTTTATTAGGTATTCTGCTCCATTTTTCGTTTATTTTATTTATTTTTGTTCCATTATGTTCTTCTTCTACTCATTTCTTTTTATTTTATTTTTGTTTGTTTGGTTAGTTTGTTTTATGATTTTTCTTATTATTTCTTCGAATTTATAGACTTGTTTATTGATTTTGTTTGGTTTGACCAATAATTTAGACTCACATAATAGTAGTTCTTAAAGTAATTTGTGCCAGTTTCATTTTAAAAGATTAATTTGTTTCGATTTTAGTTTTAAGGACTGTTAGGCGGACTGCGATGATTCTGTTTGTGTAAGTAATTGAATAGCCTTAATTTGTGGATGCTTAGAACTTTCATAATGTTAATAAGGTTTTAGGGGGTAATTTGGGAATTGGAACTAAGTGGTATGCCAGCACTGGTTATCAGGGCACGCCTGGATTAAAATGCAGGCGTGCCCATACCAATTAACTAAAATAATGGGTTTAATTGGTATAAATAGGGAACTGACACCCTATTAAGTACCTTTGGTAGTGGTAAATTTGGAGAGGGATGGGGAATTCACTTTCTTAATTGAGCAAATGCTTTTAAGAGCTGGAAAGGTTTAAAATCTGGATATAAAAGACAGACGTGGAATGCTGAGAAAAGAGACCGGGGAGAGCTAAGAAAAAAGAGAGAGTTTAAGGGACTTAGACCTTCTGAAAGAGGACATTAAGTGGAAAAAAATCAGAGGCTACACATTCTGAAACTTGAGAGATTGAGAGCAAAAATTATGAGAATAAAAAGAAAAACAGTTACAATCTTTTACTGTTTCATTAATTTTATCTCGAACTGGCTGAGAAAGCTTGGTATTCATTAAGGGTTTGAAATGGCTTGAACTTGTCACCTTTTGAAAGCTTGGTTTGAATTCTGCAAATAGAGTTATTGATTCATTCGTGTCTGGGCTGATTTCATCGGGTGTTTGGTTGAATCTGGGCTGCTTTGCTATTGTTGTTGAGTCCTGCTTAACTTCACTGCTGCTGTTGTCTCCTAAGCTCATTGTTTTCTATGTTTATTGTTGTGAACAAGTACACACTTCCTGAAACATTGTATGTGTTGTTGAAGCTTTGAATTGAAGAAGGAAATGAGAAGGAAATTTTGAAAGCATAGCTTTTTTTTTATCTGATTATGTTGACTTAAGTTTTGTTGTTAGTAGAATGCTACCCCGTTAAATAGATTTCCTTGTATAGCATATGGACCTTCCTCATTATCTAATTTGGGATTTGTTGTACAACTGGACTGGAATTTTTTTAGTTTTCATGCATGTGTATTCGAAGGATTTGTTGTGTTTAGCATTCATGTTCAGTCAGTCATATGCTCATGGATCTCTAGTTTAGTCTTTTATTGTGTGAATTACTCAAGTTTTAACCATCTTGTGTGATCTCTAGTTTAGCCCTCTTGTGTGATCTATAGATTAGTCTTCATGTGTGTCAATTCATAATCACAATTAAATTTCATTTTTAGTCAGATCCAAATCTGTTTTAAATGCAATATTTTAGGACTATTAGGACTTCAAAATGAATTATCTGATTAGTTAAATAAAGGGTCACGCAATGTGCAGAATTGCAAGCTTTACTCATAAGTACGTGGAGTAATTTTGATTCTGGTTTGTTCATTTAGAATTCCTTGAAGTTCAATTTTATTGCTACTGTTAAATTAACATCAATGTGCGAACAGGTTTGATGCTACTGTTAAATTAACATCAACGTGGAGTAATTTTGATGCTGCTACTGTTTAATTTTATTGCTACTGTTCAATTTTAGTTAGTGATTTGTGCATGCATTTTGAATTCGATCAACAACTTTGGAAGATTAATTTGAGTGTTTTAAAAAGAGATGAACCGGCAGTGTGCATTGCGCCGTGGGGTTCACGCTTAGGCCCAAAGTCTGAAGTGGCATGTCCTTTTCCCTCCCTTCATTAGATTTGGGCTCACATTGGGCCCAAATGCTCCATTATTGCCGAGTTCAGCTCAATGTTCTAACACTTGAAGTAGTTACAATCTTAGTAGCCTCTTAATCGACTTATCAATTCCCTAGACCGGAGGTGTGCCATATTGATCCAAGTGAATAACTTATGGCCTTCCCAAATTAGTGTAGAAGCCTTCAACTAGAATAGATTGAGGTGCGCCGCGCCAAATGAAATGACGAATTACGTGGCCCTCTTTAACTAGGCATTTAAAAATACTTAGAACTCGAGGCGTGCCATTTAGCAAATTTCATGGCCCTCACAAAGTTAATAATGCGTAGTTGCTTTTAGGCACGTCATTTAATAATTTTACCTTCTTAAACTCGGATGCACATTTATGTGACCCAAATCCAAATCCCAATGAAGTTAAAATATGTCAAAAATCGTGGGAGCATTTAAGTGACGTGGTTCGAGACGTGTTTTAACGACGTTGCAATCTTCTTAAAACCAAATATATGAATAAAAGCGGTTAAAAAATTAAAATTTGCACATAGGTTCATAATTGTTTAAAATTAGAAAATTTAAGCCGAGTATGACAGTTGAGCGACCGTGCTAGAACCACGGTACTCGGGAATGCCTAACACCTTCTCCCTGGTTAATAGAATTCCTTACTCGGATTTCTGGTTTGCGAACTATTAAACAGAGGCACTCTTTTCCTCGATTTGGGATTCGAAACCGGTGACTTGGGACACCACAAATCTCCCCAAGTGGCGACTCTGAATCTTTAAATAAATCCCATTTCTATTGTCACTTCAAGTTGGAAATAACTCCCTAATATTATACCTACCTTCGGGTGTGTAAAAAAGGAGGTGTGACAAGGCTAAGTGCTTTCCCCATCAAAGTTTGATAAGTTCGACCTCGCTAGAATTCGGACTCAGGCTAAGTGCCTTCTCCATCAAAGTCTGACAAAGTTCGACCTTGCTCGAGCTGGGACTCAGGCTAAGTGCCTTCGCCATCAAAGTTTGATAAGTTCGACCTCGCTTGAACTGGGACTAAGGTAAGTGCCTTTGCCATCAAAGTTTGACAAGTTTGACCTCGTTCGAACTGAGTTTAAGGCTAAGTGACTTCACCCGAAGGTAGGTATATTGATAATTAAGTACGAACGAAGACTCGAGGAAGCATATTGCACACTGTCTAGTAAAATAGACATAACGTTTTTCTCATAACTCCATTTGTGCTCCACAATATATGGTTGGAAAGCTAACTCAAAGGTCTACAATTTTTATATTTTAAGTTTTTCAAAATTACATACGGAAAAGGGTGGAAACCCGCGAAAAAACCATACCAAAGATTCAGAGAACCTATTTGGCCGCGGTCCCGGCGTAACCGCGGTGGGACCGTGGCAGAACACGTAAATTTCAGGGACCAAAGTGCAAAATACGGGTTTTTAAGCCCTAAACCCTATATTAAACGTAAGAGGCCGGCCAAGAACAAAAAGGGACATATTTTGGACACAAATTAGACCTAAGGAGGCAAGAACTCATTGAGAGCAAGGCGGGGAATTCTTCAACAACTTTTTCCTTCCACGTCCTATTTTTCACTGTTGGTTATGATTTTTAGTATTGTAGTTTTACTTACTATTATGAATAGGTAATTCATTTTCTAGGGTTTTGGTGAAACCCGTTAGGGATGATTTGGTTGATATATTAATATAGTTTTGAATTGGTTCTTTATTTCTATTTGGTCAACTACGTTTTAATTGTGGTTAATTGAAAGGATCCTCAATTAGCCATTCCTATTTATTATGTATCTACTTGAGAGAGAGTGCATATTTAGGTATTTGTTTGAACAACATCACTCCCGGAGTATAGGCGAGAGTCATAATCGAGGGTTTAGAGGTTGGATTAGAGATAACGATACTTCGGGTGCGATCTAAGTGAACTGTAATGGGAATCTAGCTAGGTAGGTTGAGACAGTGCGTCTAGTAAATTATCATAATTTCTTGAGACAAATTTAGGGTAGCTGGAGAGTTCATAATTGATTGAGGAAACTAAGTCATAGCTATAAGAAATATACAACCAAGGAAATCAACAACGGGGGAAACCATTACCTGAATTGTTTACAATTCAAGCATAGTTAGTTTTCAGCTGTTTATTTATTTTTAATCTTGTATGCTTGGTGATATTAAATAGATACAGCTAAGTCTTAGTTCTCTGTGGGATTCCACTCTGGACTTTTAGACAAGATTGTATTTGCAGCGACCGCTTATCCTTTTTAGGACTAGAGTTGGGCGTGATCATTCGACCTCGCTCGAATTAGGACTAAGGCTAAGCGCCTTCGCCATCAAAGTTTGATAAGTTTGACCTCGCTTGAAATGGGACTAAGGATAAGCGCCTTCACCATCAAAGTTTGATAATTTTGACCTCGCTCGATTTGGGACTCAGGCTAAGTGCCTTCGCCATCAAAGTTTGACAAGTTCGACCTTATTTGAACCAAGTTTAATGATAAGTGCCTTCGTCATCAAAGTTTGATAAGTTTGACCTCGCTCGAACTGGGACTAAGGCTAATCGCCTTTGCTATCAAAGTTTGATAAGTTCTAACTCGCTAGAACGGGACTAAGTCTAAGCGCCTTAGCTATCAAAGTTCGACAAAGTTCGAACTCGCTCGAACTAGGACTCAGGCTGAGTGCCTTCCCCATCAAAGTCTGGCAAAGTTTGACCTCGCTCGAACTGGGACTCAGGTTGAGTGCCTTCGCCATGAAAGTTCTACTAAGTTTGACCTCGCTCGAACTGGACTCAGGCTAAGCGCCTTCACCATCGAAGTTCGAAAAAGTTCGACCTCACTCAAAATAGGACTCAGGTTAAGTGCATTCGCCATCAAAGTCTAACAAATTTTGACCTCGTTCGAACAGGGACTCAGGCTAAGCGCCTTCGCCATCAAAGTCTGACAAAGTTAGACCTCGCTAAAACTGGGACTCAGGCTAAGTGCCTTCACCATCAAAGTTTGATAAGTTTGACCTCACTCGAACTGGGACTCAGGAAAAGTGTCTTCACCATTAAAGTTTGACAAATTTCGTCCTCGCTCGAACTGGGACTCAGGCTGAGCGCCTTCGCCATCAACGTCTGACAATGTTCGACCTCGCTCGAAGTGGGACTAAGGCTAAGCGCCTTCGCCATCAAAGTTCGACAAAGTTTGACCTCGCTCGAATTAGGACTCAAGCTAAGCGCCTTCGCTATCAAAGTTCGATAAAGTTTGACCTCACTCGAACTAGGACTCAGGCTAAGTGCCTTCGCCATCAATATCTGACAAAGTTATGCCTCGCTCGAACTACGACTCAGGCTAAGTGCCTTCACCATCAAAGTTTGATAAGTTCGACCTCGCTCGAACTGGGACTCAGGTAAAGCGCCTTCGCCATCAAAGTTCGACAAAGTTCAATCTCGCTCGAACTGAGACTCAGGCTAAGCGCATTCGCCATCAAAGTCTGACAAAGTTAAACCTCGCTCGAACTGGGACTCAGGCTAAGTGCCTTCGCCATCATAGTTTGCTAAGTTCGACCTCACTCGAATTAGGACTAAGCCTAAACGCCTTCACCATCAAAGTTCTACAAAGTTTGACCTCGCTCGAACTGGGACTCAGGATAAGTGCCTTCGCCATCAAAGTTTGACAAGTTCACCCTCGTTCAAATCGAGTTTAAGGCTAAGTTCCTTCGCCATCAAAGTTTCATAAGTTCGATGATGATAGGCTATAATTGCATATTTTAGTCGCTTATTACACTCTAATTTACTGCACTTTAGTTGAGTTTGCGCTTTAATCGCTAGTGTTTTGCACTATCGGTATGTTTTATGACTTATAGGAGTGATTTCAAGATATATAGATGTTATGGAATAAATTCAAGTGATTTAGAGCTTTGAAATCTGAGTAAAAGCTAAAGGAGTTAAGCCGGGATCAGATTCGGGGGGGTCAAATTTGATAATTACGTATGAACGAAGACTCGATGAGGCATATTGCACACTGTCTAGTAAAATAGACATAACGTTATTCTAATAAATCCAGTTGTGCTCCACAATATATGGTTGGAAAGCTAACACAACGTTCTACAATTTTCATCTTTTAAGTTTTTCAAAATTACAAACGGAAAAGGGTGGAAACCCGCAATTACAGTAAGACCGCGGTAGAACACCGCGACAGAACCATACCAAAGATTCAGAGGACCTATTTGGCCGCGGTCCCGGCGTAACCGCGTTGGGACCGTGGCAGAACACGTAAATTTCAGGGACCAAAGTGCAAAATACGGGATTTTAAGCCCTAAACCCTATATTAAACGTAGGAGGCCGGCCAAGAACAAAAATGGACATATTTTGGACGCAAATTAGACCTAAGGAGGCAAGAACTCATTGAGAGCAAGGCGGGGAATTCTTCAACAACTTTTTCCTTCCTCTTCCTATTTTTCATTGTTGGTTATGATTTTTAGTATTGTAGTTTTACTTACTATTATGAATAGGTAATTCATTTTCTAGGGTTTTGGTGAAACCCGTTAGGGATGATTTGGTTGATATATTAATATAGTTTTGAATTGGTTCTTTATTTCTATTTGGTCAACTACGTTTTAATTGTGGTTAATTGAAAGGATCCTCAATTAGCCATTCCTATTTATTATGTATCTACTTGAGAGAGAGTGCATATTTAGGTATTTGTTTGAACAACATCACTCCCGGAGTATAGGCGAGAGTCATAATCGAGGGTTTAGAGGTTGGATTAGAGATAACGATACCTCGGGTGCGATCTAAGTGAACTGTAATGCGAATCTAGCTAGGTAGGTTGAGAGAGTGCATCTAGTAAATTATCATAATTTCTTGAGACAAATTTATGGTAGCTGGAGAGTTCATAATTGATAGAGGAAACTAAGTCATAGCTATAAGAAATATACAACCAAGGAAATCAACAACGGGGGAAACCATTACCTCAATTGTTTACAATTCAAGCATAGTTAGTTTTCAGCTGTTTATTTATTTTTAATCTTGTATGCTTGGTGATATTAAACAGATACAGCTAAGTCTTAGTTCTCTGTGGGATTCCACTCTGGACTTTTAGACCAGATTATATTTGCAGCGACCGCTTATCCTTTTTAGGACTAGAGTTGGGCGTGATCATTGGACCTCGCTCGAACTAGGACTAACACTAAGCGCCTTCGCCATCAAAGTTTGATAAGTTTGACCTCTCTTGAAATGGGACTAAGGATAAGTGCCTTCACCATCAAAGTTTGATAATTTTGACCTCACTCGATTTGGGACTCAGGCTAAGTGCCTTCGCCATCAAAGTTTGACAAGTTCGACCTTATTCGAACCAAGTTTAATGATAAGTGCCTTCGTCATCAAAGTTTGATAAGTTTGACCTCGCTCGAACTGGGACTAAGGCTAATCGCATTTGCTATCAAAGTTTGATAAGTTCTTACTCGCTCGAATGGGGACTAAGTCTAAGCGCCTTAGCTATAAAAGTTTGACAAAATTTGAACTCGCTCAAACTAGGACTCAGGCTGAGTGCGTTCCCCATCAAAGTCTCGCAAAGTTTGACCTCGCTCGAACTGGGACTCGGGCTAAGTGCCTTCGCCATCAAAGTTCGACTAAGTTTGACCTCGCTCGAACTGGACTCAGGCTAAGCGCCTTCGCCATCGAAGTTCGAAAAAGTTCGACCTTACTCAAAATAGGACTCAGGCTAAGTGCCTTCGCCATCAAAGTCTAACAAATTTTGACCTCGTTCGAACTGGGACTCAGGCTAAGTGCCTTCGCCATCAAAGTCTGACAAAGTTAGAGCGCGCTCGAACTAGGACTCAGGCTAAGTGCCTTCACCATCAAAGTTTGATAAGTTTGACCTCGCTCGAACTGGGACTCAGGAAAAGAGTCTTCACCATTAATGTTTGACAAATTTTGTCCTCGCTCGAACTGGGACTCAGGCTGAGCGCCTTCGCCATCAAAGTCTAACAAAGTTCGACCTCTCTTGAAGTGGGACTAAGGCTAAGCGCCTTCGCCATAAAAGTTTGACCTCGCTCGAATTGGGACTCAGGCTAAGCGCCTTCGCTATCAAAGTTCGATAAAGTTCGACCTCACTCGAACTAGGACTCAGGCTAAGTTCCTTCGCCATCAAAGTCTAAAAAAGTTCGACCTCACTCGAATTGTGACTAAGGCTAAGCGCCTTCGCTATCAAAGTTTGATAAAGTTCAACCTCATTCGAACTAGGACTCAGGCTAAGTGCCTTCGCCATCAAAGTCTAAAAAAGTTCGACCTCACTCGAATTGGGACTCAGGCTAAGTGCCTTCGCCATCAATGTTTGACAAAGTTAGAAATCGCTCGAACTACGACTCAGGCTAAGTGCCTTCACCATCAAAGTTTGATAAGTTCGACCTCGCTCGAACTGGGACTCAGGCAAAGCGCCTTCGCCATCAAAGTTCGACAAAGCTAAACCTCGCTCGAACTGGGACACAGGCTAAGCGCATTCGCCATCAAAGTCTGACAAAGTTCAACCTCGCTCGAACTGGGACTCAGGCTAATCAAAAAAGAAATCTAAATTAGCAATGAAACAATAGACCTGAAGGGCAAGGCCGGTAGTTTAAATCAAAAAGAGCAACATGCGCACTGAAGTCGGTAACAATTAAAATGCTTTGGGGTTCATATGAGACACAAAGGTTGCAAGTGTCAAGTCGAGAACAATACAACAAATAGAAGTATGTGGTTCGAACGGAGAGAAGGTATATATTCTGACAAAGGAAGGGGTAAGTAAAGAAATAACTAAGGTCTTCAAATATAATCAGTTATCATGGAAAGTGAAGGAATAATAGACTTCAAGATCGGAGATAGTAGGATCCGTCAAAGAAAGAACAACATACACTTTGAGTGGGATGGAAATTGCCATGCTTTGAAAACAAGGGGTTGGTAAATACCAGGCTATAAAAAACCCGACCAAAACACCTCCGAATGACCTGAAATTTTTCACACACATCCAAAATCACCTGATGGAGCTACTTAAACTCTCGGAATTCCATTCCAACCCTCGGATCAAAATCTCACCTATCAACTGGAATTCGCCAAAACACTAACTTCGCCAATTCAAGCCTAATTCTACACCGGACCTCCAAAATAACTTCCGATCACACTCCCAAGTCACAAATTATCCTCCGAACCTAACCGAATTATCAGAATTCACATCCGATCCCTCTAACTCAATAGTCAACATCCGGTTAACTTTTCCAATATAAGCCTTCCTTAAAGAGACTAAGTGTCTCATTCCATATCCAAACCAATCCAATTCAACTCCAACCCAACCAATGTCGATAATGAAACATGAAGAAGCAATAAATGGGGGAAACGGGACTGTAATACGTGAGACGACGGGCCGGGTTGTTACAATGCATCGGTGTCGAGCATGACTGTGAGTCTTAATTTGATAATTGTGTACCCTTGTTTGATCCTATGAAAGGTTGTGACTGAATATTGGTATTAGTTGTGCCAAGAAGAAGTTGAATATGATTGGTTATAGCTGACTCTCCCTTGTCGGGATGTTTGACTTGTTGTTATTATTCTCTTGCCAGGAAAAGTATTAATTTGATTGTTCCCTTACCGGGTTGTAGTGTATTGAAAGTAAAGGGAGCGGGTGGTATGCCTACCACGAGTAATATTGAAATGGGAGTGGGTGGTATGCCTACCACAAGTGATATTAAAATGGGAGCGGGTGGTACGCCTACCACGAGTGATATTAAAATGGGAGCGGGTGGTACGCCTACCACGAGTGATATTGAAATGGGAGCGGGTGGTACGCCTACCATGAGATATTAAGAAATGGGATTGGGTTGCACGCCTGCAACAAGATGAGTTGAATATGAAAGTTGCCATATCTTTTCATTTATTGCTAGAAGTTAAACTGTAGATGTACATGCTATTATACCTGATATTTTATTTCTATATGTTGCCCCAGAAGCATGCTCCCTTCCCCAGCTTAAATTGTTATTCTTGCTACTTCTCCGTTATACTTGTATATATATCTGCATAGGTTTATCTGGAGTCTGGTCCTAGCCTCGTCACTACCTCGCCGGGGTTAAGCCAGACACTTATCAACACATGGGGTTGGTTGTGCTGATACTACACTTTGTGCTATTTTTTACAAATCCAGGTTTCGGATAGCAACAGCAGTAGTGTGGGAGCAGGCCTTCAGTCCAGAACGACCCGAGGTAGCCTTGCAGGCGTCCGCAGGCCCGACGTCTCCTATATCCTTTATTTTGTCTGTTATCTTATTGTATTCGAGACAAATGGTTTATGTTCTCTTTTAGACGTTTGTATTTAGTATTCTTAGCAGTTCGTTAGTATTGTGGCACCAGTTTTGGTAGAGGCTTTTTTGAATTTTTTCGCATTTCTATTTAGCTTCTATAATATTAAGACTTCCGTTTATTATTTAATTTCGTTGCTTTTGTATTATTGCCGAGAATTTTCAAAAGGGATTAGGTTATTAATGAAAAAGTAAAAAAATTTGGCTTTCCTAGATCTCATTAGTAGGCGCCAGCACGACTCCCGAGGGTGGGAAATCCGGGTTGTGATAAGTTGGTATTAGAGCTCTAGGTTACATAGGTCTCACAACCCACGGACAAGCTTAGTAGAGTTTGAGGGATCGTTATGGAGATATCTGTATTTATCCCCTAGAGGCTACCGAGTTAGGAAAAGTTTCACATTTGTTCCTTCTCGTCGTGCGGTTTGGTTTCTCAATGCTAATTGAATTTCTACTCTATTCTTTCGCAGATAACGAGAACACGTGCTTTCTCATCTTCCGATCAGCAGTCCAAGCCCCTAGAAACTCCCACTAGGGGCAGAGGACGAGGCCGTGCTAGAGGTCGAGGAGGGGCAGAGCTCAGCCCCGAGCAGCAGCACCAATGGCGGAGCCTCAGGTCGACTTTGATGAGGAGGTTCCAGCCCCAGCCCAGCAGTTCCGGTAGGCCCAGCTCAGGTCCCAGAGGGGTTTATTGCTACCCCAGTTCTTCAGGACGCTTTGGTCTAATTGGTGGGCCTCATGGAGAGTGATACTCGAGTGGGTTTGCTTCCTGTAGCACCAGCTGTCTCTCAGGCTGAAGGAGGGGCCCAGACTCCTGATACTCGTACTCCGGAGCAAGTAGCTCCCCAGGTTCCGGCTCTAGAAGTTCAGCCAGTTGGAGCAGCTCAACCCGGTGTGGTAGCCCAAGCAGGTGATGGGGTAGCTATTTCTGTCGATGCTTTGTGGAGGTTGGATAGGTTCACCAAGCTCTTCACTACCACTTTTAGCGGTGCATCTACCTAGGATCCTCGGGATTATTTGGACAGCTGCCACGAGGTTCTTCGGAACATTGGCATTGTTGAGACCAATGTAGTTGATTTCACTGTATTTTGCCTATCTGGATCCGCCAAGACTTGGTAGAGGGATTTCTTTTTAGCTAGACCAACGAGGTCTCTAGCCTTGACATGGGATAAGTTTTCAGTGTTATTTTTGGAGAAGTTTCTCCCTATCACACAGCGATAGGCCTATCGGAGGTAGTTCGAGCGTCTCCATCAGGGATCCATGTCAGTCACACAGTACGAGACCAGGTTTATTGAGTTACCTCGCCATGCTATTGTCATACTCCCCACTGAGAGGGAGGGAGTGAGACGGTTTATTGATGGACTCATTCAGCCTATTCGTCTCCAGATGGATAGAGAGACGGGGAGTGATATCACTTTTCAGAAGGTGGCTAGTGTGGCCCGGAGGATCGAGATGGTATTGCCACAGGGGGGTGGTCATAGAGCAGACAAGAGACCCCGTCAGTCAGGCCGATTCAGTGGTGCCTCATCTGGAGGCAGAGATTTGTATGATAGGGGTCAGCCTTCTAGACCTTTCTAGTCAGCGCTCCAGTTTTCCCATGGTGCATAAGGTGATCGTGGTTTACGTGGGTAGTATCCTGATCAGCAGTCCTACAGTGCACCATCAACACCTATCAGTGCACCGCCGCTTCAGAGTTTCCAGGGTCGTCCACTGAGGGCTTATTTTATTTGTGGCAACACGAGGTATATTGCTAGGTATTGCCCTTGAGCTTCGAGCAGTTCTCAGAAGTAGGGTCCCCATCTTATGATTCAGTCACCAGATGTTCCATAGGACACCCAGCCAGCTAGAGGCGGGGGTAAAGGTACTAGAGGTGGAGGTAGAGGTCATAGAGGTGGAGCTCAGACCGCCAGAAGTGGAGGCCAGCCAGCAGCAGGCCGTCCCAGAGAGGTAGATCAGAGTGGTGGGGCTCAGCCCCGATGTTATGCTCTTCAGGCTATGCCCGAGGTAGAGGCTTCAGACGCGGTCATTATAGATACGGTTCTGGTTTGTGATAGAGATGCTTCGGTGTTGTTTGATCTGGGATCTACGTATTCGTATGTGTTATCCTATTTTGCCCTGTATTTGATCATGCCTAGTGATGCATTGAGTATTCTTGTTTATGTGTCTACACCGGTGGGTGATTCCATTATGGTCGATCGAGTCCATCGCTCTTGTGTTGTGGTGATTGGGGGTCTTGAGACTCGTGTAGATTTGTTGCTTTTAGATATGGTCGACTTTGATATTATATTGGGGATGGGTTGGTTATCACACTATCACGCTATCTTGGACTGCCATGCTAAGACTGTGACCTTAGCTTTATCAGGTATGCCTCATTTAGAGTGGAGAGGGACTCCAAGTCATTCCACCCGCGGTGTTATATCGTATGTGAAGGCTCGGCGTATGGTCGAGAAGGGGTGTTTGGCTTATCTAGCTTATGTTCGGGATTCCAGTGCTGAGGTTCCCTCTATCAATTTTGTGCCTGTTGTTTGTGAGTTCCCTAATATTTTTCCTTTAGACCTGCCGGGTATGCAACCCGATAGGGATATTAATTTCTGTATTGATCTGGTTTCGGGCACTCAGCCATTTCCATTTTGCCATATCGTATGGCCCCGCCAGAGTTGAAGGAGTTAAAAGAACAGTTGCAGGATTTGATTGATAAGGGTTTCGTTTGACCCAGTGTGTCTCCTTAGGGTGCGTTAGTGTTATTTGTCAAGAAGAAGAATGGGTCAATGAGGATGTGTATTGATTACCGGCAATTGAACAAGGTAACGGCCAAGAATAAGTATCCACTGCCAAGGATTGATGATTTGTTCGATCAACTTCAGGGTGCCAGGGTATTTTCCAAGATTGACTTACGATCTGGTTGCCATCAGTTAAGGATTAGGGCATCCTATGTCCCTAAAACAGCTTTCCGAACTCGGTATGGGCATTATGAGTTCTTGGTTATGTCATTTAGGTTGACAAATGCCCCAGCAGCTTTCATGGACTTGATGAACCGAGTGTTCAGGCCTTATTTGGATTCATTCGTGATAGTGTTCATTGATGATATATTGATATACTCCTGCAGCCAGGAGGAGCACGAGCAGCACCTTAGAGTGGTTCTTCAGACTCAGAGGGATAGTCAGTTATACGCTAAGTTCTCGAAGTGTGAATTCTGGTTGGGTTCAGTTGCATTTCTAGGCCATGTTGTATCAGCAGAGGGTATTTAGGTGGACCCAAAGAAGATAGAGGCAGTCAAGAACTGACCTAGACCAGCATCAGCTACAAAGATTCGGAGTTCTTTGGGGTTGGCAGGATACTATCAACGGTTTGTGGAGGGATTTTCATCTATTGCAGTCCCGATGACTAGATTGACCCAGAAGGGTGCCCAGTTCATATGGTTGGATGAGTGTGAGGCAAGCTTTTAGAAGCTCAAGACAGCTCTGACTGTGGCACTGGTGTTGGTTTTTCCCACAGGTTCAGGTCCATATACACTCTATTGTGATGCTTCCCGTATTAGGCTTGGTGCGGTGTTGATGTAGGATGGCAAGGTCATTGCCTAAGCTTCAAGGCATTTGAAGATTCATGAGAAGAACTATCCAGTGCATGATTTAGAGTTGGCAACCATAGTTCACACATTGAAAATTTGGAGGCATTATCTGTATGGCGTGGCGTGTGAGGTGTTCACTGACCACAAGAGTCTTCAGTACTTGTTCAAGCAAAAAGAGTTGAATTTGAGGTAGAGGAGGTGGTTGGATTTTTTGAAGGACTATGATGCCACCATTTTATATCATCTAGAGAAGGCCAATGTGGTGGCCGGTGCCTTGAGTAGGAAGTCAGCCAGTATAGGAAGTCTTTCTTACATTGCGGTCAGTCAGAGACCGCTTGATTTGGATGTTCAAGCTTTGGCCAATTAGTTCGTGAGACTGGATGTTTCTGAGCCCAGTTGTGTGTTAGCTTGCACGGTCTCTCGTTCCTCATTATTGGAGCGTATCTGTGACCGGTAGTTTGATGATCCCCATCTGTGTGTCCTTAGAGACACGGTGCAACATGGAGGTGCCCAGCAGGTTACCTTAGATGCAGATGGAGTTTTGAGATTGCAGGGACGAGTTTGTGTGCCCAATATGGATGGGCTTCGAGAGTTGATTTTAGAAGAGGCCCATAGTTCCCAGTACTCTATTCATCCGGGTGCCACGAAGATGTATTAGGATTTGCGGCAGTATTATTGGTGGTGTAGAATGAATAAGGATATCGTAGCATATGTGGCTCGTTCTTTAAATTGTCAGCAAGTTAAGTACGAGCATCAGATGCTTGGTGGTGTATTTCAAAGGATTGAGCTTCCCGAGTGGAAGTAGGAGAGGATCACTATGGACTTCGTTACGGGACTTCCGCTGACACGGAAGAAGTTTGATGTGATATGGGTTATTATTGATAGGCTGACCAAGTCAGCACATTTCATTCCTGTAGCAGTCTCCTATTCTTCTGAGAGGTTTGCTGAGATCTACATTTGGGAGATTGTTTGCCTTCATGGTGTGCCTGTATCTATCATTTAGGACCGAGGTATGCAGTTTACCTTGCGCTTCTGGAGAGCAATTCAGCAAGAGTTGGGCACACGGGTTGATTTGAGCACAACATTTCATCCCCAGAAAGACAGTCAGTCCGAGCGGACTATTCAGATTTTGGAGGATATGCTCCGAGCTTGTGTTATTGACTTTGGAGCTTTGTGGGATCAGTTTTTGCCTTTAGCGGAGTTTTCCTACAACAACAACTACCAGTCGAGCATCCAGATGGCTCCTTATGAGGCTTTATATGGTAGGCAGTGTCGGTCTTCGGTTGGATGGTTTGAGCCGGGAGAGGCTCGATTGTTCGGTACATATTTGGTTCGGGAGGCCTTGGACAAGGTCCGGATCATTCAGGATAGGCTTTGTTTCGCACAGTCCAAGCAAAAGAGCTATGCAGATCGTAAGGTTTGAGATGTAGCTTTCATGGTAGGTGAGTGAGTACTGCTCCGAGTGTTACCTATTAAGGGCGTGATGAGATTTGGGAAGAAGGGCAAGCTTAGCCCTAGGTTCATTGGCCCGTTTAAGATTCTTGATCCAGTGGGAGATGTGGCTTATAGACTTGCCTTGCTGCCGAGTTTATCATCCATGCATCCAGTGTTTCATGTGTCCATGCTTCGGAGGTATCACAACGATCCAGCCCACGTGTTAGATTTCAGCGCTGTCTAGTTGGACAAGGACTTGTCTTACGAGGACGAGCCAGTAGCTATTTTGGACCGGCAAGTTCGTCAGTCGAGATCCAAGAGTTTTCCTTCTACTCATTTTCAATGGAGAGGTCAGCCTCCTGAGGCATCGACCTAGGAGTCTGAGTCCGATATACAAAGCCGTTATCCTCATCTTTTTCCCGACTCAGGTACTTCCTTCTTTTGTCCGTTCGAGGACGAACAATAGTTTTAGAGGTTGAGAATGTGACGACCCAAAGGATAATCACCTATTTTCTTACCTATTCTGTACTTTTGAGGCCTTGAAAACCTTATTTAGTGTTGCCTCGATTTGCGTGCGTAGTCCAAACGCGTAGCCGGAAAGCTTAAATATGAACTCTATGAGAAAAATGCTAAATTTTGATATTAAAATGAATAAATTTTACTTCGGTCAATATTTTGGGTAAATGGACCCAGACCCGTGATTTGACGGTCCCGGAGGGTCCGTAGAAAAATATGGGACTTGGGCGTATGCCCAGAATCGAATTCCGAGGTCCCAAGCCCGAGAAATGAATTTTTGTGTGAAATTGTTTTCTGAAAATAATTAAGGAAATTGGAAATGAAATTTTATTAGAAGACTATGGTATCGGGCCCGTATTTTGGGTCCGGCGCCCGTTACAAGACTTATATATGATTTAAACACTTTCTGTAAAGTTTGGTTGAAAACGGACGTCGTTTGACGTGTTTCAGACTTAAAATGGAAATTTGATGTTTTATGAAAACTTGGAAGAAATCATGAGTTTTGAGGCTTTATTCGATGTATATGATGTTGCTTTGGCGATTTGATCGCACAGATAAGTCCGTATGATATTTTTGAGGTTGTATACATATTTGGTTTGGATCCCCAAGGGCTCGGGTGAGTTTTGGATAGGCCACGGATTGTATTTTTGAACTTTGGAAAAATCCGGTATGCTCACCTCAGTGATCTTTGCATTTGCGAAGTATATCTCGCAATTGCGAGCTCGCAATGTGAGCTTTGCATCGCAATTGCGAAAATAGGGATTTTGGCCTACTGATCGCAAATGCGATCTTATTGTTCGCAAATGCGAAAATAGGGAGGCCGTAAATACGTCTTTTCCTTCGCAAATGCGAGACCTGGTAAAAGGGAAGGGTTCGCAAATGCGAAACTAGCTTTGCAATTCCCATAAATGGTTGCGAACCCCAGTTCGCAAATCCCATATCTGAGGCCCAACAAATTTTAAACTTAGTCGAATTTGAACCATTTTTCACAATTCTTTCAAAACACAAACTCCTTGGGCGATTTTTCAAGAACAAATTTCATTCCAAATCATTTGTAAGTTAATTTTTGCTCAACTCTTTCAATCATTAACATCATTTAACATGTTTTCCACTTAAAATCAATGATTTTCATGGGTGAAATTGGGGGTTTTGACCTCAATTTAAGGTCCGATTTCAAAACAAATCATATATTTGGGTTCGTGGGAGAATGGGTAACCGTGTTTTGGTTCGAACCTCGGGTTTTGACCACGTGGGCCCGGGGGCAATTTTGGAATTTTTGGGCAAAGCTTTGAGAAATTCAATTTTATGCATTCAAATTGATTCATTTAGTGTTTGTTAAAGTAATTAAGTGACTTATGACTAGATTCGAGTGGATTAGAGGTGGAATAACGGGGTAAAGCTATATTTGAGGCTTGAGTTGAGTTCAAGGCATCGAGGTAAGTGTTTAGTTTAACCCTATCTTGAGGGATTAGGAGTTGAGTCATGATTGCTACTTGTTTTGTGTTGAGTACGACGTATGGGCATGGTGACGAGTATCCACGCATCGGTGTCGAGCATGACCGTGAGTCTTAATTTGATAATTGTGTACCCTTGTTTGATCCTATGAAAGTTGTGACTGAACATTGGTATTAGTTGTGCCAAGAAGAAGTTGAATAGGAGTGGCTATAGCTGACTCTCCTTTGTTGGGATGTTTGACTTCTTGTTATTGTTCCCTTGCCGGGAAGAGTATTAATTTGATTGTTTCCTTGCCGGGATTGTATTGTGTATTGTGTATTGTGTTGAAAGTAAAGGGAGCGGGTGGTACGCCTACCATGAGTGATATTGAAATCGGAGTGGGTGGTACGCCTACCACAAGTGATATTGAAATGGGAGCGGGTGGTACGCCTACCACAAGTGATATTGAAATGGGAGCGGGTGGTACGTCTACCATGAGTGATATTGAAATGGGATTGGGTGGTACGCTTACCACGAGATATTTAGAAATGGGATCGGGTTGCATGCCTGCAACAAGATGAGTTGAATATGAAAGTTGCCTTATCTTTTCATTTATTGCTAGAAGATAAAATGTAGATGTACGTGCTATTATACCTGATATTTTATTTCTATCTGTTGCCCCTGAAGCATGCTCCTTTCCCCAGCTTAAATTGTTATTTTCTTGCTACTTCTCCGTTGTACTTGTATATATATCTGCATAGGTTTATCTGGAGTCTGGTCCTAGCCTCGTCACTACCTCTCCGGGGTTAGGCCAGACACTTACCAACACATGGGGTCGGTTGTACTGATACTACACTTTGTGCTATTTTGCAAAAATCCAGGTTTAGGACAGTAGCAGCAGTAATGTGGGAGCAGGCCTTCAGTCCAGCGCCACCCGAGGTAGCCTTGCAGGCGTCTGTAGGCGTCTGCAGGCCCGATGTCTCCTCTATCCTTTATTTTGTCTGTTATCTCATTGTATTCGAGACAAACAGTTTATGTCCTCTTTCATACGTTTGTATTTAGTATTCTTAGTAGTTCATGAGTATTGTGGCACCAGTCTTGGTAGAGGCTTTTGTTGAATTTTTTCGCATTTCTATTCAGCTTCTATAATATTAAGACTTCCGTTTATTATTTAATTTCGTTGCTTTTGTATTATTGTTGAGAATTGTCAAAAGGGATTAGGTTATTAATGAAAAATAATTAAATTTGGCTTGCCTAGCTCTCATTAGTAGGCGCCATCACGACTCCAAAGGGTGAAAAATCCGGGTCGTGACGGATATATATTTTAGAGGTGACATAAATAGTTTATTTAATACAATTAAATTCAAATGTTACCTTTGCATCAACTTGGTCATTTGGACTGTTTATCACCTGCAAAACAGTCTTGACTAAATCCTTTATTAGGTCTTGAAGGTTACCTAGTTCTTCAAATATACACTATCATATATACATCATAATGCTTTTTAGTATTACATGTTACCTTCCCAACAACTCTTTTTAACTTTTTTATTTTATGAAGAATAGACTCCTTCTCCTCTTTTCCAATTGATTCTTTGGGTT
>MU681205.1:6698-25019 GCA_026770625.1 Nicotiana glauca
TATGTCTTGTTATTTGTGGAGGTTATCGTGTTTCTTTGTTTTCCGTGACCCTTCTTATGTATTGTTGGTTCCTTTGCAGGGACATTATTGTTTCTATTGTTGGTTCATTTGCCGGAACGTTATCGTTTCTATTGTGGATTCCCTTGCTGGGATGTTATTGTTGCTATTGTGGATTCCCTTGCCGGGAAGTTATTGTCTTCTATTATTGACTCCCTTGCCGGGATGTTGTTATTCTATTATCTGGGTGAGGAAGAGTGATAAGGCACGAAGGGTGATGTCGTGCACATGTACATTTATGTTGATTGGGCTGTAATGCGGGATACCAAGAGATCCCTAGCACATATATTGAGGATACCGAGAGATCCTCGGGATACCAAGAGATCCACAGTACTTATATTGAGGATACCAAGAGATCCTCGGGGTACCAAGAGATCCCCAGCACTTATATTGAGGATACCAAGAGATCCCTAGTACTTATATTAAGGATACCAAGAGATCCTCGGGATACCAAGAGATCCCCAGCACTTATATTGAGGATACCAAGAGATCCCCGGTACTTATATTGAGGATACCAAGAGATCCTCGGGATACCAAAAGATCCCCAGCACTTATACTGAGGATACCAAGAGATCCCCTGCATTTATATTGAGGATACCAAGAGATCCTCGGGATACCAAGCGACCCCCAACACATATATTGAGGATACCAAGAGATACTCGGGATACCAAGAGATCCCTAATACATATATTGAGGATACCAAGAGATCCGTAGCACACATATTTATGTTTGGGACTACAACACGATATCCTGGGAGATCCCCTATTAAACTCATTTTGTTCTAAGCTGATGTTTTTGTTGATTCTATCCGTGTGCAAACATTTCGGGTGCTTGCTATTCTATCTCTTATACTTACTAGTTGGTGGAGTTCTTGTTAAACACACTTGCACAAGCATACACATAGTTGGACTCTCCCCATTAGAGGTGAATACCTTCCGATTTTGCTAAGGGTGGAGATAAGCCCTCGTTATCCATTATATATGTGAGAGTGGTCCTAGTTATCCAGTAAGTTGTCAGCATGTTCGTGAGATTGATGGGGCACAGGATGCCAGGTGTTAGATTTCAGATGTTGGGCTTTCGTGAGTTATGATCCGTCCTGAGGCTTGGTGAAATTTTAGTAAGAGTTGAATAAGACCTTATGTGAACATCATTGGGGGATATGAGTTGTTGACTAGCGGCCCTTGCTGTGTCTTGATCTTAGGATTTGGATTGTGACTCTGCCGTCATTTTGTATCATCATTTATTATATTCTCGTGGTTACTGTTGCCCTTCCCTTTATTGTTATCTGTAGCATTTTTGAATATCCATGCAGACCTTACATATTTATATTTCGTTTCCTTATCTACCATGATTATACTGTTTATTTTACCGGTAGGTGCCTTGACTGTTCCTCGTCACTACCCCACCGAGGTTAGTCTTGGTACTTACTGG
The DNA here is from genome assembly GCA_026770625.1 of Nicotiana glauca. Lineage (NCBI taxonomy): Eukaryota > Viridiplantae > Streptophyta > Magnoliopsida > Solanales > Solanaceae > Nicotiana > Nicotiana glauca. Next base: position 8,187 of record MU681205.1, read on the forward strand.
GCACCGCTGTGGTGTGCTCATTCTACTCTTCTGCACACTTTTGTTGTGCAGGTACAGGTACTCCCATTCAATTCTGTCAGCCTTGGAAGAAGGCGTATCGGTAGAGACTTCGAGGTATATTTGCTATGTTCGCAGACCGAGGAGTCCCTTTCCAGCTTTCTGTAATAAGTATAGTTCTTTCAGTATTTCTCCTTTGTATAGACATTCTTGAGTCAGAGCCTCTTATGTGTCCCTTAGCTTGTGATTTGTGAGATTCCGGGTTTTGGGAATATTTGTTAGCTTCGAGACTTGTTGCTGTATGTGCCAGGCGGCACCTTAAACACTGATTTATTTCACTAGTTCAGTTTAATTACTTTCTTCCGCAAATTGGTTTATCTTCCGCATTGTTAGGCTTACCTAGTCATAGGGACTAGGTGCCATCACGACATATTTATGGAGGGTTTACTGGGGTCGTGACAAGTTGGTATCAGAGCTCTAGGTTCATAGGAGTCACAGATCACAAGCTGGTTTATTAGAGTATCGTGGATCGGTACAGAGACGTCTGTACTTATCTGTGAGAGGCTATGTAACCGTTAGAAAAATTTCCACTTCATTTGATTTCCCTGTTGTGCGAGATTTTGGCATTTACAATCCTAAACCTCTACCTTCTGCTCTCTCACCGATGGTGAGGACACGTACTGCCCAAGGTGATCAGGCACTTGCGCCCCTTGCTGCAGCCGTCGGAGGTCGTGGGCCGGGCTAGAGTTCGAGGACGCACGCGTGGTGCAGCGAGAGCACTTGCGCAAACGGCCGTCGATGTACCACCAGCAGATCCAGTCGGAGTCCAAGCATCTGACATGCCTACAGCTACTACTACTCCAGCCCTTCAGGAGACTTTGGCACAGTTCATGAGTATGTACACCATTTTGGCTCAGGCAGGATTGCTTCCGCTTACTGCAGCTATGCCCCAGGACGGGGGAGAAGCACAGACTCCCGCCGCCCACACTCCTGAGCAGCAAGCGCATGTTGAGCAAGTCCTTGAGATTATTCCTACGCTGCCTGCAACACCAGTTCAGCCCGAGGGCATGGCAGCGGCTCCCGAGCAGGAGCAAATGAGGCTTGAGAGGTTTAAGAGGTATAAACCTCCTGAGTTCAGTGGTTTAGCATCGGAGGATGCCCTGGAATTCCTTGATGAGTGTTATAACATTCTCCATACTATGGGTATCTCTGGATCGACTGGGGTTTCTTTCACTACTTTCCATCTTCGAGGAGCCGCCTATTACTGGTGACGCACCTATGAGTTAGACAACCCAGACGAGGCAGCTTCATTGACTTGGACCCAGTTTTTAGATATGTTTATGCGAGAGTTTGTTCCTTAGAGCCTTAGGGATGCATGACGCGCGGAGTTTGAGCATTTGCGTCAGGGTGCTATGACCATCTCGGAGTATGCTGTCCGATACACCAGTTTGGCTAAACATGCCTCAGCCTTGGTTTCTACTGTTCGTGAGAGGGTTCGCCGGTTTATTGAGGGACTTATTCCCAGCATCAGGTCCAGTATGGCTCGTGAGTTAGAGATGGACATTCCATATCAGCAGGTAATAAACATTGCTACGAGGATAGAGGATATGCATGCCAGAGAGAGAGGGCAGGTAGGATCATGAGAGAGAGAGAATAGACGAGATCATGAGAGATATCCGAGGAGGCAAGGAGGCCTCATAGACCGGTGAGATATACTCGTCCTTGTTTTAGAGGCAGGGTACGTCATGGTAGAAGTTTTGCGGGTCAGCCAGTTCAGTTCACGCTTCAGAGTATGCATGGTCATTCAGGTGTTCAGGGGTCTCGGAGTACCCGTACCACATAGTTCCCACTGCCTCATCAGCAGAGAGGGTGCTTTGAGTGTGGAGATAGTAGCCATATGGTGAGAGATTATCCCAGATTTCGGACCAATAAGTCACAGTGAGGTATTTAGGTGGGTAGAGGGTGCCTAAGAGGGGGAGGCCCGACTCTTTGATGTGTTCATATAGTAGGTTTGAGGCCGGTGCGCCAGCTAATGTCATTCATGTATGAGTTCAGTTTGTTATAGTGGGCACTATCTGTAGTTGATCACAGTTCTGCTTATCGGGGCGAATTTCCTTGTTTGTTGCTCCATTTATGGGAGCGCTTCATGATTTGCACTCCGTCTATGTGATTATCTTGTTGGGAGGTTTTATGAGTGATAGCTGTGTCTATCGTCTGATTCTAGCCGTTGTCGAGAGTTACGAGGCTAGTAGTATTTTCCTGTTATTTATTTTGGTAGGCTTGATGTGACTTCTGAGCATTCTTGGTTACGAGCTGTGATTTCTATGCTCCACCGGTGTGGGAGCTAGTCTGTGTTGTAAATTATAGACGATATTGATCTAGTGAGAGTCTCTAGATGGGTTGATATGTGCCCTACTTGTGATTCAGTGCTAAGGGCGGGACCCTCGTGATTTTAGGTGGTTTGATATGTTGAGACCGGGCTGTGTACTGCAGTGAGAGTTATATCAGTATAAGATCCTTGTGAGTCCTTTATATGCTTTCATTCATTCTTGTTAAATGTCCTGGTAGATTTGCGTTGCAGAATAACTTGTGCTAGTTTGATTTGTTTGTTAGCTCCCTTATATGTTTTCCCTTCCCATATTCATCCATTTTCATTTTATGCTTCTTGAGTTTTAGTTTGTGGGGTGTGTACCCGTTGGTATTGGCTGAGATTTGGTTATTCAGGTGTTCTATTATGTAGTTTTCGTGGTTATTGTATCATCGCTAGTGTTGTGGAGGTTTGAAAAGAGTTCCTGCGAAGATGAGGCTTATGGTCGGTATGGATTTGATCTTAGACAAGTATTTCTATCAGAAATGTTATTGTGGGTTGGTACCAAGAGATCCCCAGCACTTATATTGAGGATACCAAGAGATCCTCGGGATACCAAGAGATCCCCGGCACTTATATTGAGGATACCAAGAGATCCTCGGGATACCAATCGATCCCCAGCACATATATTGAGGATACCAAGAGATCCTCGGGATACCAAGAGATCCTTAGTACATATATTGAGGATACCAAGAGATCCTCGAATACCAAGAGATCCCTAGCACACATATTTATGTTTGGGACTACAGAATTTTGTTCTGAGCGGATGTTTTTGTTGATTCTATCTGTGTGCAAACATTTCGGGTGCTTGCCGTTCCATCTCTTATACTTACTAGTTGGTGGAGTTCTTTTTAAACACACTTGCACAAGCATACACGTAGTTGGACTCTCCCCATTAGGTGAATACCTTTCGATTTTGCTAAGGGTGGAGATACACCCTCATTATCCATTATATATGTGAGAGTGGCCCTAGTTATCCAGTTAGTTGTCAGCATGATCGTGAGATTTATGGGGCACAGGATGCCAGGTGTTAGATTTCAGATGCTGGGCTTTCGTGAGTTATGATTCGTCCGAGACTTAGTGAAATTGTAGTAAGAGTTGAAAAAGGCCTAATGTGAACATCATTGGGGGATATGAGTTGTTGACTAGCAGCCCTTGCTGTGTCTTGATCTTAGGATTTGGATTGTGACTCTGCCGTCATTTTGTATCATCATTTATTATATTCTCGTGGTTACTGTTGCCCTTCCCTTTATTGCTATCTTTAGCATTTTTGAATATCCATGCAGACCTTACATATTTATATATCGTTTCCTTATCCACCATGATTATACAGTTTATTTCACCGGTAGGTGCCTTGATTGTTCCTCGTCACTATGCCACCGAGGTTAGTCTTGGTACTTACTGGGCATCTCTGTGGTGTGATCATGCTACTCTTCTGCACGCTTTTGTTGCGCAGATACAGGTACTCCCATTTAGTTCTGTCAGCTTTGGAAGGAGGCGTATCGGTAGAGACTTCGAGGTATATCTGCTACGTCCGCAGACCGAGGAGTCCCTTTCCAGCTTTCTGTAATAAGTATAGTTCTTTCTGTATTTCTCCTTTGTATAGACATTCTTGAGTCAGAGCCTCTTATGTATCCCTTAGCTTTTGATTTGTGAGATTCCGGGTTTTGGGAATATTTGTTAGCTTCGAGACTTGTTGATGTGTGTGCCAAGAGGCACCTTAAATACTGATTTATTTCACTAGTTCAGTTTTCTTCCGCAAATTGGTTTATCTTCCGCATTGTTAGGCTTACCTAGTCATAGGAACTAGATGCCATCACGACATGTTCATGGATGGTGAACTGGGGTCGTGATAAGATATAGATTTAATATTTAATTTTCAAAATTACTTGTATTTGAAAGTTATTTTATATTCTTAAAATTTTATTTTAATATTAGAAAAATAATTTTTTTAATTGTTTGAACATATTATATTGGTAGTAATATGTTTACTATCATTTTATTTCTTTCCGTAATAATTTCCAAAATAAAAAAAATCTCATCTCAAATTCAAATAATTCTTATCATTTTATTTTCTAAATTGGAACGCAGTTTCAAAAAATTATTGTAACGACCCGATCGGTCGTTTTGAGCCCTAGTGCGTCGTTCAGCAGTCTGAGGCCATGAGCAGCTTCATTTCAGGAATTGTAACTTGTTCGCATGGTCGGAATTTAAATTCAGGAAGATCGGAGTTAAATTTAGATGAAAATTCTCATTTGAGAAGCTTNGGAGCGTTTTGGCGCCTATTGTGAAAGTTAGCATTTTAGAAGGAATTTCTTAAGTTTGGCTTGAAGTGCATTTCAATGTTATCGATGTCCGTTTGGGATTCCGAGTCTGTGAATATCTCCGTATGATGATTCTGGAGTTGGGAGTGCGATCGAAAGTGAATTCGGAGGTCTGCAGGTCATTTTGAAGCCATTTGGCTAAAGTTAGAATTGGGAGGTTTTTGAGAAGTTTGACCGGAGGTTGACTTTTTGATATCGGGGTCGGAATCCGATTCCGAAAGTTGGAGTAGGTCTGCAATGTAAAATATGACTTGTGTGCAAAATTTGAAGTCAATCGGACGTGATTTGATAGGTTTAAAAATCGGAAATAGAAGTTGGAAAGTTCAAAGTTCATAAAGCTAGACTCGGGGTGTAATTCACGGTTTTAGCGTTGTTTGTTATGATTTGAGGCCTCGAGGAAGACCGTAATGTGTTTTGGCACTTGTTGGTATGATTGGTTGGGGTCTTGGGGTCCTCGGGTGGATTCGGGGTGGTTAACGGATCGAAAAAGTATTTTTGGAAATAGCTGAGTTGCTGGTTGCTGGTATTTCCGCTTCTGCGGAGATGGGACCGCAGAAGCGGCCCCGCAGAAGTGTAATGGTTCGAAGGGTCGTGGGCCGCAGATGCGGTCGATGTTCCGCAGAAGCGGGACCGCATCTGCGAAAGGAGCATCGCAGAAGCAAAAGGGGGCTAGGCCAGGGGAAAGCCGCAGAAGCGGACAATTGTCCGCAAATGCAGAACCGCATAAGCGACAACATTTTCGTAGAAGAGGAAATAACTGGGGCAGTGAGGATGTTTTAAGTTCGGGGTTGAGCTCATTTCAACCCCATTTTTCTTCCATTGGAGTCGATGGGGAGCTGCTTGGGGACGCCATTTTCGTCACTTGTCATGAGGTAAGTAATTTATCCTAGCTTTGAGTTAAATACAAGATTTATACATGGAATTAGGCATGGAAATTAGTATAAAAATTTGGGGTTTTGGTGGAAAACCTAGAAAATCATATTCTTGGAATTTAGCCACGATTTCGAATATGGAATTAAGAGAAAATTATATATTCGAGTTCCTAAGTTTATGGGTAAACTTTATCTTTGAAAAGTTTTGGATTCCGGGCACGTGGGCCCGAGGGCATTTTGGTCAATTTTCCAATCGGGGTTAGGAATTGCTACAAATTAGTTGTAATGAATATTTGAGCATATATTAATGGATTTGCATAACCATTAGCTAGTCTTGGAGCGTGGTGCATCATTTGGAGTCCTCGGAAGAATGTAGTACGCCGGTTTTGAGTCTTCGGAGCGAGGTGAGTCTCCTTTCTAATCTTGTGAGGGGGAATTTATCCCATAGGTGAAGTAATTAATTATGTGCTCCTATTTGTGGGGGTACGTACGCACGAGGTGACGAGATTCCGTGCGTAGCTACTATTATGCTATTGTCCGGGTAGTTAGGACCCAAAAGCCTGTTGTACGTGGATTAATTATTCGTGGAATTTCGATTAATTCAAACAGAAATGTTATTGTGGTCCTATAAGTAAAGTGATGCAGAGTGTGAATTCAGCCGAGTTATGCAGTCATGTTTGAGTACAGCGTATAGTGATTGATACAGTGATTGTATGTTGGAGACAAGCCTGTCATAGAATTTCGGATGTTGGAATTGGGCTCTAAGGCTTATTTGCTAGAATAAAAGGGAATATCTTCAGAATTTATCGAGCCAATATGCTCAGCTAAGTTGTGGTAGCACGGAGAGGTACATGAGAAGTTAAACATCAATTTCAGACTACTTCAGTTTAGTTCTCAGCACGTTCGAGGATGAACATATGATTAAGTGGGAGAGGATGTAACGACCCGACCGGTTGTTTCAAGCCCTAGCACGTCGTTCAGCAGTCTGAGGCCATGAGCAGCTTCATTTCAGGAATTGTGACTTGTTCAGATGGTCGGAATTTAAATTTAGGAAAATCGGAGTTAAATTTAGATGAAAATTCTCATTTGAGAAGCTTAAAGTTGAAAGAATGAACTAGGATTGGAATTTTGAGTAAACGACCTCTGAATCAGGATCTGAAGGTTCCAGCAAGTTTGTATGATGATTTCGGACTTGGGCGTATGCCTAGATTGGGTTTTGGATAACCCGGGAGCATTTTGGCGCATATTATGGAAGTTAGCATTTTAGAAGGAATTTCTTAAGTTTGGATTGAAGTGCATTTCAGTGTTATCGATGTCTGTTTGGGATTCCGAGTCTGTGAATAGCTCTGTATGGTGATTCTGGAGTTGGGAGCGCGATCAGAAGTGAATTCGGAGGTCCACAGGTCATTTTGAAGCCATTTGGCTAAAGTTAGAATTTGGAGGTTTTTGAGAAGTTTGACCGAAGGTTGACTTTTTGATATCGGGGTCGGAATCTGATTTCGAAAGTTGGAGTAGGTCCGCAATGTCAAATGTGACTTGTGTGCAAAATTTGAAGTCAATTGGACGTGATTTGATAGGTTTAAACATCAGAAATAGAAGTTGGAAAGTTCAAAGTTCATAAAGCTCGACTCGGGGTGTAATTCGCGGTTTTAGCATTGTTTGTTATGATTTGAGGCCTCGAGAAAGTTCGTGATGTGTTTTGGGACTGGTTGGTATGATTGGTTCGGGTTCCGGGGGCCTCGGGTGGATTCCGGGTGGTTAACGGATCTAAAATGGATTTTTGGAAATAGCTGAGTTATCGTTTGCTGGTATTTCCGCTTCTGCGGAGATGGGACCGCAGAGGCAGCCCCGCAGAAGCGTAATGGTTCGAAGGATCGTGGGTCGCAGATGCGGTTGAGGTTCTGCAGAAGCAGGACCGCATCTGTGGAAGGAGCATCGCAGAAGGGAAAGGGGGCTAGGCCAGGGGAAAGCCGCAGAAGTGGCCTATTGTCCGCAAATGCGGAACCGCATATGCGGCCACATTTTCGCAGAAGCGGAAAAGACTGGGGCAGTGAGGATGTTTTAAGTTCGGGGTTGAGCTTAATTCAACCCCATTTTTCTTCCATTGGAGTCGATGGGGAGCAGCTTGGGGCTGCCATTTTCGTCACTTGTCATGACTTAAGTAATTTATGCTAGCTTTGAGTTAAATACAAGGTTTATACATGGAATTATTCAAGGAAATTAGTATATAAATTTGCGGTTTTGGTGGAAAACCTAGAAAATCATATTCTTGGAATTTAGCCACGATTTCGAGTATGGAATTAAGAGAAAATTATATATTCGAGTTCCTAAGTTTATGGGTAAGCTTTATCTTCGAAAAGTTTTGGATTCCGGGCACGTGGGCCCGAGGGAGTTTTGGTCAACTTTCCAATCGGGGTTAGGAATTGCTACAAATTAGATGTAATGAATATTTGAGCATATATTAATGGATTTGCGTAACCATTGGCTAGTCTTGGAGCGTGGTGCATCAATTGGAGTCCTCGGAAGAATGTAGTATGCCGGTTTTGAGTCTTCGGAGCAAGGTGAGTCTCCTTTCTAATCTTGTGAGGGGGAATTTACCCCATAGGTGAAGTAATTGATTATGTGCTCCTATTTGTGAGGGGCTACGTACGCACGAGGTGACGAGAGTCCGTGCGTAGCTACTATTATGCTATTGTCCGAGTAGTTAGGACCCAAAAGCCTGTTGTACGTGGATTAATTGTGAACCTATTGGTAGCTTGAATTGCTTAACTCACATCGGATTAGTAAGTAAATTTCTAAAAGGATTAAACTTCACTTCTTAAATTGTTAAAGGAGAATTGATTTTATTTGAATAAATATTCCCCGATAAGTTCTTATTTGACTGATTGAGCATGTATTCTTATGTGTACCTGCGTAGCATGCATGGTTCGCGAGGAGGGTATGTGTTTGTTAATGGAACGGGCCGAACGCCTCGGCAAATTAAATAGATGCATCTATTGGTTCGGGCCCCTCGACCCTCGGCAATGCACAATTTACATTTCTGTTGGAGCGGGCCATCGACCTCGGCATGATTTGCGCATGTTCGTGCTGTTGTCCTGAACTTATTTAAGTTGTCACTGACTCACCCTGGCTCGAGATTTATTTGTTAATAATAAAGAGGACCTATGGAAAATTCCTATGAAAGAATTATGTGTTTACTTGTTTCCTCTATTTGGATTAAAATTATGTTTATAAAATACATCCGTTGTTTAATATATTTATTAAGGATGAATAATTATTGGGCCACTAGAGAGTGTCAAAGTTGACCATCTCGTCTCTACCCCTTCGGGATTAGGCGGGATACTCATTGGGTAGACGTTGTTTTTGTACTCATACTACACTTGGTGTGCATTTTGTTGCACATGTATATGTGACTCCAGTGGCTTACTAAGCATAGCAGCACGAATGATTTTGGTACTAAGTGAGTTGCATCATTCGAGACGGCCGCAACTAGAGTAGTCCCTTCCTTTGTACTGTATTTACTTTCCGTCCACTGTATCCCGGGCGGATGTTGTATTTTATTTCTCTTATCAATAGATGCTCATGCACTTATGGCACCGGTTTCTGGGATGGTTTGGAGTATTGTATTAATTGCTTAACCTTTAAATTTGATTTGAAAATATATTCTTTAAAATTTCTAAATAATGAAGGAAAAATTATGTATTTCAAAAGTGTTAAAACGAGACTAACTTAAAGTATTTAAGTTGGCTGGCTTGACAACGGTGTCCGACGCCACCACGACCCTCAGTGAATTTTGGGTCGTGACAACATAGTATCAGAGCACTAGGTTCCCGTCGATCTCACGAGTCATGAGCAAGTCTTGTAGAGTCTCGCGGATCGGTACAGAGACGTCTGTACTTATCCTTGGGAGGCTACAGGCTGTTAGGAGTACTTCCATTCTTGATTTCCTTATCGTGCGGTTCTATTCCTTTGAGGCTTATGCCTTTGATTCCTTCCTACTCAATCTTACGCGACGCGAGCGCTTGTTATAAATCGAAAATCGAAGGATCGTAGTGGCACTACAAATGTGGTGCGGGATGATTTTCCCGGTATAGTTGATTGGACTATTATGGTCGCATTATGGAGGGATATTATATTGTTTCAGCTCAGTAACAAAACTTCTAAGAGCCTTGAGGCTAGGCACAGGTTTCCATAATTCTTATGAGCGATTATTCTGCAATGGTGTTGTAATGGTAGGGTGTTGCCCACGTGTCGGGGCTGTGAATAAATTAAAGGGAGGTTTACTCTGCGTGTAATCAAGGGATTAAGTATTTTATTCCCAGCAGGGGAAAGTCAATCGAACAAAGGATGGTCAGGTGTGGGCTGGTGGAAGTAATGAGGCTTGGTAATTGCAAGCGTGGTAGAGTTCTCCTCTATATAGGGGTGCTGCTGTCCTAATTAAACGCCTTAAGCTTGTCAGTGTTATGATCTGCTACAATTCGCCTTGGGGAAAGATATTGTGAAATAATATTGGAGGTACAACTGCCAGATATCGCATGATGCGGTGGTTTAAGATCGAATAAGAATTTCTAATGTTGACGGCTCGATAAACATGACCTTTGGAAAGGTTTAAAGTTAGCAGCAATGGTGGATTCAAGTGCCACGAAGATAGATTTTATTTGAGGCAAAAATTGAGCAGCAAAGTATGAGGAAGAACATGTGGCAAGTGCCAGGCGATGTTTAAAATTTCTAGAAGGCCAAGTATGAGAAGCATGGTCGAGTGACCGATTAAGGAGATGAGTTCCGCCAAAGTGGGAGAGTGGCGAGGGTTGCATATGGGATTGGTAGTAAGATGACTACGCGCCTTAAAGAGAGTTTGGATCGAATTGGGGATTTTCATGATTGGTGATTGAAGCCCGCAGGTATGATGTGAAGTATGGGCTATTATGCAGCAGAAGATTGATATGGCGGAAAGGAGCTGCTTGAAATGGAGGAAGGTGCAGCATAACCTTGAATTTGGAAGGATGTTGCCGCGCATTTAATTGATGTCCGCGAGGGGCGAATGGACTTGTGCAACTAGAAGGTGAGCTCGGACTCAGGATGGGCTATTGGTGTCATAGTGAATATACCCCGTGCAGCGGCGTGAGAAGATATCAGGAGGTGATTCCCCTAGGTGGGTTATTCCCCGTGAGCAGGTTAGCGGTCGCGTGGTTGGCGAAGCTTCTGCAAAGAATTATATTGTTTGTTCAACAAAGAGATCGATCGCGCGAATGTGGTTAATGATTCAGGATATGAAATATGGGGATTTACAGGAAGATTGCAAGAAATTTTGATAAATTATGACGGGAGGTTATGTCAATAAGAGGTAAAAAGGTCGGGCGAACTCAATAATGGTGAAATGATGGTTTCAAGCTAAGTGGGAGAGTCCCATCGCTTGTGATTGGGCTGTATGATTAACTACTTGCGTGATTTCTGGTTATTCGCATATTGATGGATTATTTCATCTATGAGAAAAGACCATAAGTGGTAATTCGAGCAAATGAATTGTTGGAGGCATGCGATGGTTGGCCTTATTGGCTCATGTCCGGACTTGGAAAAAGGTTCAGGATTTATACCTTGTATGGGTACGAGTTTCAGAGAAAGTGATTTTCGCCAGGTGCCTCGCCGAGAGAGTATTCATGTGCTATAAGATCTATGGAGTGAGTTATGTTCGGGACCAAGTCAGAGCGGGTGGCTCTCAATAATCGTCCCAGTGAATTCAGAAGTTAAAGTGTGGTGCCCCATGATTTCGAGCCTATAAGTACAACTAAGAATCAAGCTTTGTAGCAGCTTATGAGAAGGTGCCCTGAATGTTCTATGAAATTTTGACTTGTGGTGTAGCATCTGAAAAATATGAAATAGTTCGTGGGATTTGAGACAGCCTAGTCTCCTGATTCAAGGATACTCGAGGTGAGTGTAGATGGAGAATGTTATGTGTTGAATGGAGTTAGTCTTATTTTTAAGGCAAGCAAGGAGAAATTGGAAGAAGGTAAATTGACTAGCCATAGTTGAATTGGCATATTGGGGCCAATGATAAGTTCGGTCCGCGAGATCAAGTTACGTGTATGAATTGTGAGGGTATGTGTGAGGCATGTCGGCCGCCGTGATTGATTATTTATCAGGGGCATTCTTCTGTTGTGGCTTGTTATATGGAAGCAGATTTCGGAAGGGCTATGGTGGCTTGGACCACTACTTGCAGATTTGCACATTCTACGGTTATGGAAAATTACATGTGTATTGCTATGATTCTCCTGAAGTGAGTTAAGTGGAAAGTTCGTATATGCTGAAGTGCTAAAATATTAATGATTTCGGAGTAATGATGAAAAATCGTGTTCTATCTTATGTTGCCACATTTGGTGCAGTGAGTAGCATGGGAATACAAAGTGAGGATCAAGGTTGCAGTTCAGTGTTGGCAAGGATGTCACGGGCTCGGATGAGCAAGGAAAGGGCTGAATGATTAGAGTAAATTGGAATTGTCCTCAGCATCACCTTAGATCAATGTGTTGAGGAAGAGGTTTTGCATCCTGGTTAAGGATTCTGGATCGCTTTTCAGCGTTAGTGCGTCCGATGGTTTAGATATGCGGACCCGTTATTTATTTCGAAAGATTGTGGGAACGTGTTCCACAGGAAGATTGTACCAGTGTGGCATGTAGCCACTTGTTTGATTAAAGATTTAAATCAAGTATGAGGAATTTGGGTAATATCATTGTCTTGAAAATTTATGCCTGGAGGGCACCCTGTTTATTGGGTTATGAACCAAGGAGGTTTGCTCCAGTTATGATGGTTGTTCTCGTGTGTTATGAGAAGAAGGAAATATTAGTATGGACCTTTGAAAGGTCATTGGCTTAATTTGATATGTTCAGGATCGGCGTGAGATCGGTGGATTGATTTATTTGTGAACAGGGCTTTGTATTAGGCCAGTTGTGTTCATTTCAACGAGCATTCCCTATAGAGGAACGGTCGAGGTGTTATTTTGTCATCAGCTATCCCAGGTAGTGATGCATTGTGCCGTGTGAGTTTTGAGATGGCCTGACAAATTGTGTATGTGTTGAGGTTCCGCGTTGCGATGATGTTAGGTGAGCAGGATGGTTCTTGAGATTTAGATTTTGTATCGCACCTCAGTTGTGCTTGAGTTTTGTAGCCTATAGCGGCTATGTGATTTCTCAGGGATGGTATTATGCACTTAGCATGCTTACGATTGAAATTCGATATTTTTACTGTAACGAGCAGATTTAGCTCGAAGTGCAATCTCCTTATGTGAGATCTATGTGTGGATCGGGTGGCACGCCGTCATGGGTATGTCATTTAGATCGGGTTGCATGCCGCAACAGTGTGATGTCGAGTCTGGTCCTCTATGTGTTATTTTTTTTATGTGTTTTGCTTCCTATCTTCTAAGGAAAGTTTGTATTAGTGCGGGGGTTAGGTAGTTCCTTACAGAGTTCGATTTTCGTTTGTGTTGCGTTCGAATTAGTGGCCTATTGGCATATTGTGGAGTCATATGAGACTTGTGATCGCATTGGGAGTGGCTTAATGCCTGAGCATTTCGTACTGGGTAAGATGAGATTGTGGGATTTAGGATCAGTGCAATCTGATTATATGAAGTATATTAAGGAGTGAAGATCATTATTTGGTTCAGAATATGGTAATGTTTCTTGTCAGAAGTATAGACTCGATGGTTGGTTGACTCGGCAGTTGATTATGAATTTCGGCATCTCATCCATCGTGGCGGTATTGTAATAGTTAGAGTAAGACCTATGTAGGTCATGAGGTGTAATTAAGCATTAGATTCGTGGAATTTCCATTGATTCAAACAGAATATTATTGCGGTCCTATGAGTAAAGTGATGCAGAGTGTGAATTCAGCCGAGTTATGCAGTCATGTTTGAGTACAGCGTATAGTGATTGATACAGTGATCGTATGTTAGAAACAGGCCTGGCATAGAATTCCGGATGTTGGAATTGGGCTCTAAGGCTTATTTGCTAGAATAAAAGGGAATATCTTAAGAATTTATCGAGCCAATGTGCTCACCGAAGTTGTGGTAGCACGGGGAGGTGCATGAGAAGTTAAACATCAATTTCAGACTACTTCAGTATAGTTATCAACACGTACGAGGACGAACATATGTTTAAGTGGGAGAGGATGTAACGACCCGACCGGTTGTTTCGAGCCCTAGCACGTCGTTCAGCAGTCTGAGGCCATGAGCAGCTTCATTTCAGGAATTGTGACTTGTTCGCATGGTCGGAATTTAAATTCAGGAAGATCGGAGTTAAATTTAGATGAAAATTCTCATTTGAGAAGCCTAAAGTTGAAAGAATGAACTTGGATTGGAATTTTGAGTAAACGACCTCGAAATCAGGATCTGAAGGTTCCAGCAGGTTTGTATGATGATTTCGGACTTGGGCGTATGCCCGGATTGGGTTTTGGATAACCCGGGAGCGTTTTGGCGCCTATTGTGGAAGTTAGCATTTTAGAAGGAATTTCTTAAGTTTAGCCAGAAGTGCATTTCAGTGTTATCGATGTACGTTTAGGATTCCGAGTCTGTGAATATCTCCGTATGGTTTTTCTGGAGTTAGGAGCGCGATCGGAAGTGTATTCGGAGGTCTGCATGTCATTTTGAAGCCATTTGGCTAAAGTTAGATTTTGGAGGTTTTTTGAGAAGATTGACCGGAGGTTGACTTTTTGATATCGGGGTCGGAATCCGATTCCAAAATTTGGAGTAGGTCCGCAATGTCAAATGTGACTTTTGTGAAAATTTTGAAGTCAATCGGACGTGATTTGATAGGTTTAAACATCGAAAAGAGAAGTTTGAAAGTTCAAAGTTCGTAAAGCTCGAATCGGGGTGTAGTTCGCAGTTTTAGCGTTGTTTGTTATGATTTGAGGCCTCGAGCAAGTCCGTAATGTATTTTGGGACTGGTTGGTATGATTGGTTGGGGTCCTGGGGGCCTCGGGTGGATTTTGGGTGGTTAACGGATCGAAAATGGATTTTTGAAATAGCTGAGTTGTTGGTTGCTGGTATTTCCGCTTCTGCGGAGATGGGACCGCAGAAGCGGCCCCGCAGAAGCGTAATGGTTCGAAGGGTCGTGGGCCACAGATGCGGTTGAGGTTCTGCAGAAGCAGGACTGCATCTGCGGAAGGAGCCTCGCAGAAAGGAAAGGGGGATAGGCCAGGGGAAAGCCGCAGAATCAGCCTATTGTCCACAAATGCGGAACCGCATAAGCGGCAACATTTTCGCAGAAGCGGAAATGACTGGGGCAGTGAGGATGTTTTAAGTTCGGGGTTGAGCTCATTTCAACCCCATTTTTCTTCCATTGGAGTCGATAGGGAGCAGCTTGGGGATGCCATTTTCGTCACTTGTCTTGAGGTAAGTAATTTATGCTAGCTTAGAGTTAAATACAAGGTTTATACATGGAATTAGGCATGGAAATTAGTATAAAAACTTGGGGTTTTGGTGGAAAACCTAGAAAATCATATTCTTGGAATTTAGCCACGATTTCGAGTATGGAATTAAGAGAAAATTATATATTCGAGTTCCTAAGGTTATGGGTAAACTTTATCTTCGAAAAGTTTTGGATTCCGGGCACGTGGGCCCGAGGGAATTTTGGTCAACTTTCCAATCGGGGTTAGGAATTGCTATAAATTAGTTGTAATGAATATTTGAGCATATATTAATGGATTTGCGTAACCATTGGCTAGTCTTGGAGCGTGGTGCATCAATTGGAGTCCTCGGAAGAATGTAGAATGCCGGTTTTGAGTCTTCGGAGCGAGGTGAGTCTCCTTTCTAATCTTGTGAGGGGGAATTTACCCCATAGGTGAAGTAATTGATTATGTGCTCCTATTTGTGGGGGCTACGTACGCACGAGGTGACGAGAGTCCGTGCGTAGCTACTATTATGCTATTGTCCGGGTAGTTAGGACCCAAAAGCCTGTTGCGTGTGGATTAACTGTGAACCCATTGGTAGCTTGAATTGCTTAACTCACATCGGATTAGTAAGTAAATTTCTAAAAAGATTAAACTTCACTTCTTAAATTGTCAAAGGAGAATTTGTTTTATTTGAATAAATATTCCCGATAACTTCTTATTTGACTGATTGAGCATGTATTCTTATGTGTACCTGTGTCGCATGCATGATTCGCGAGCAGGGTATGTGTTTATTTATGGAATGGGCCGAACGCCTCGGCAGATTAAATAGATGCATCTATTGGTTCGGGCCGCTCGACCCTCGGCAGTGCACAATTTACATTTCTGTTGGAGCGGGCCGTCGACCTCGGCATGATTTGCGCATGTTCGTGTTATTGTCCTGAACTTATTTAAGTTGTCACTGCCTCACCCTGGCTCGAGATTTATTTATTAATAACAAAGAGGACCTATGGAAAATTTCTATGAAAGAATTATGTGTTTACTTGTTTCCTCTATTTGGATTAAAATGATGTTTATAAAATAAATCCGTTGTTTAATATATTTATTAAGGATGAATAATTATTGGGCCACTAGAGAGTGTCAAAGTTGATAATCTCGTCTCTACCCTTTCGGGATTAGGCGGGATACTCATTGGGTACACATTATTTTTGTACTCATACTACACTTGCTGTGCATTTTGTTGCACAGGTATATGTGACTCCAGTGGCTTACTAGGCATAGCAACACGAATGATTTTGGGGCTAGGTGAGCTGCATCATTCGAGACGGCCGCAGCTAGAGTAGTCCCTTCCTTTGCGCTGTATTTACTTTCCGTCCACTGTATCCTGGGCGAATGTTATATTTTATTTCTCTTATCAGTATATGCTCATGCACTTGTGACACCGGATTCTGGGATGATTTAGAGTATTGTATTAAAATACGACACAAGTACATGAGCAACTATTGATGAAAGAAATAAAATATGACATCCGTCTGGAACATAGTGGACGAAA
Organism: Nicotiana glauca; assembly: GCA_026770625.1. Classification (NCBI taxonomy): domain Eukaryota; kingdom Viridiplantae; phylum Streptophyta; class Magnoliopsida; order Solanales; family Solanaceae; genus Nicotiana; species Nicotiana glauca. The sequence continues at coordinate 24,675 of MU681205.1, forward strand.
AGTAAATATAGTACACTGAAAGGGACTACCCTAGCTGCGGTCGCCTCGTATGATGTAGCTCACCTAGTCCCAAAAACGTCCGTGCTGCTACGCCCCGTAAGCTGCTAGAGGTATATATACCTGTGCAACAAAAATGCACAGATGTGTAGTATGAGTACGTAATCAACGTGTACTCAGTGAGTGTCTCGCCTAATCCCGAAGGGGTAGAGACGAGATGGACAACTTGACACTCTCTAATAGTCCAATAATTATTTATCCTTAATATACATATTAAACAGTGGATTTATTTTATAAACATGATTTTAATCCAGATAGAGGAAACAAGTAAACGCATAATTCTTTCAT
>MU681205.1:26203-36534 GCA_026770625.1 Nicotiana glauca
CTAGCCAATGGTTACGCAAATCCATTAACATATGCTCAAATATTAATTATAACCTAATTTATAGAAATTTCTAACCTCGATTGGAAAGTTTACCAAAACTCCCTCGGGCCCACGTGCCCGAAATCCAAAAATTTTCGAAGATAAAGTTTACCCATGACCTTAGGAACTCAAATATATAATTTTCTCTTAATTCCATATTCAAAATCGTGGCTAAATTCCAAGAACACAATATTTTTAGGTCTTCCTCTAACCCTCAATTTTCTACCCATTTTCATACTAAAATTCATACATAATTAATGTATTTAACTTATAATAGGTAGAAATAACTTACCTTAACATTGTTGATGAAGAACCTCTCTTGAATCCTCCCAAAATCGCCAAAGCCATGAGAAATGAGAGAAACGGCCAAAATCCGACTTTTAAAACAATGCTTCTGCCTCCAGACATTTCCTCTTCTGTGGTACCATTACCGCTTCTGCGGAAACCGCTTTTGCATTTTTGGACCGCTTCTGCGGTTCTGGCCAAATTGGGCTAGACCGCTCCTGCGGTCTAATTTCCGCCTAAGCGGAACTGCTTCTGCGGTTTCCTGACCGTTTCTGTGGTCCCAGCTCACCTCACTCCCAACGCTTCTGCGGTTACTTCCTCGCTTCTGCGGGGCCGCTTCTGCGGGGCCGCTTCTGCGGTCCCATTTCCGCAGAAGCGGAAATACCAGCAACCAGCAACACCAGCCTTCCCAAAAATCTATTTTTCGATCTGATAACCACCCGAAATCCATCCGAGGCCCCCGGAACCCCAACCAATCATGCCAACCAGTCCCAAAACACATTACGAACTTGCTTGAGGTCTCAAATCATGACAAATAGCGCTAAAACCATGAATTACACCCCGATTCAAGCTTTATGAACTTTGAACTTTCCAACTTCTATTTCAGATGTTTAGACCTACCAAATCACATCCGATTGACGTCAAATTTTGCACACAAATCATATTTGACATTACGGACCTACTCCAACTTTCGGAATTGTATTCCAACCCCGATATCAAAAAGTCAACCTCGGTCAAACTTCTCAAAAACCTTCAAATTTCTATCTTTAGCCAAATGGATTCAAAATAACCTACGGACCTCCGAATTCACTTCCGATCGCGCTCCCAACTCCAGAATCGCCATACGGAGCTATTCTCGGACTCGGAATCCCAAACGGACATCGATAACACTGTAATGCACTTCAAGCCAAACTTAAGAAATTCCTTCTAAAATTCTAACTTCCACAATAGGCGCCAAAACGCTCCCAGGTTATCCAAAACCCAATCTGGGCATACGCCCAAGTCCGAAATCATCATACGAACCCTGCTGGAACCTTCAGATCCTGATTTCGAGGTTGTTTACTAAAAATTCCAATCCTAGTTCATTCTTTCAACTTTAAGCTTCTCAAATGAGAGTTTTCATTTAAATTTAACTCCTATCTTCCTGAATTTCAATTCCGACCATGCGAACAAGTCACAATACCTAAAATGAAGCTGCTCATGGCCTCAGACTGCTGAACGATGCGCTAGGGCTCGAAACAACCGGTCGGGCCGTTACAATAACTTATTTCCTTTGTTGGCCAACATTAAAATGTTTTTGCTAGTTTACATAATAGTGGATTCGTATGATTCAACCGATTACCAAGTATGACGTGGTATTTAAGTTTCATATAGAAAAACATAAAATACTTCATCTATTTCAAACATCTTCCAGTAATAATGAGGACAATTAACCAATTTTCTTAATATGGATTAGAATAAATAATACCATTGGAAAAAATGATAATTATGATGAACTTCATTAAAGTTAATCAGTAGTCCAAATATCTTTATTTATGATCTCCTTATTCCTGTGGATCGAAATCCATAAATCTAAATCTAAATTTATTTAAGTTTTAAATTAAAGATAAATCAAAATTGTACCTAATGTTTTCCTTATTTGTGTGATGAAAGACTTGAAAAATTGGTATGATTTTTATGACTTTAATTTTATAGATTTACATATCAGTGATCATGTAACTTTTTATAGCAAGTCCCGCTGATCATATATTATTGTACCATAATAATTTTTTCTTTTAGTTAATATTTGACTTTTTGCTCTATCACATGTCTGGAAAAGAATTTGTTTTTATTTTTTATTTTTACGACAATGTCAATAGAATATTTCATACTTTTTTCTCCTGCCTATATTTACTCAAAGTATTAATTTAAAATTTTTGTATAACGTTTATTCAAAAGGAAAAAGGCATTTGCATAGATTGTACTTAAAGCAATAATATAGAAGATAGAACATTTTACTATGATATAAAATCTATATTATATTAACTATCAATTCTGCCTATGTTTAATACTATTTTCTTATATTCTTTTCTTTAATTAATGCTTGCTTTATTTTCTCAATTTGAAGAAAAAAATATTGATTTGTCTAAGATCTATTTAGACATAAGAGGTCCTAGTGGTTTTAAGTGAGACCACATAAGCGGTCGATTTTGTCGCGTAAGCGGTACCGCAAGTGCAGTTAAAGGACCGCAGAAGCGGAAATCGGACCTGTGTTATAGTGAACAGTGTTCACGAACTTGGAAAAGAAGAAAAATATTTTGGACTTCGAAAAAGTTGGTTTTTGGGCGATTTTGAAGAGGATTCGAAGGGATTTCATCAGGTATGAATATTTGGACTCGGATTATGTTATTATGGTATAAAAATATAAATTAATCACGGAATTTCAAGGAGTTAAAGGGTAAAAATGGAGGTTAGGGCTTGAAACCTAAAGGAGTTTAAATTGATGATTTGAGGGGTCAAATGGACTCTGATTCTAGTGTATTTTATATGCACGGAGTCGTGGCGAGACGAGGATTCCGGAGATGTAAATTTCGTAATTTTTTGAGAAGTGGGCCCGGAGCTCGGGTTTTGCCAACTTTGTGTTTTTGGGTATTTTTCGAGTTCTTTCAATTGGGTTATGTTCCATTAGCTTAATATAACGTATTCCTTATGGTTTTGGCCAGATTTGGTGCGCGAGGAGGTTGATTCTAGAGGAAAAGCTTGGTGGACTAGTTCTTTAGCCGGTTTGAGGTGAGTAATTGATGTAACTGCTGTTCTGAGGGTTTGAAACCCCAGACTTTCACATAGTGACGCTATATTGAGGCGTGACACGTATTCTACGGTGAGTGCGGGGTCGGTTACTGTTGGAGATTGAGACTTGGTCCATCCCGAGTATGATTTCTTCTTTATGGGCGATTGAGACGCATACTTTATCACTGTGGATTGGGATTATTGTCGTGTTTGGGGCCTTGTGCCGACCTGTAGAATCCTTAGGGTATCTTTATGTGTTTTTCCTCACTTGTGTGCATAACATAAATTCTCAGTCATGTTTCAAATATTAAAAACAATATAATAATTGTGTTTTATACATGAACATTAAATGAAAAAGATATGAGGGCTGAGATCCCTATAGTATGTCACGCCCGATTGGCTGTGGACTTATTTGACTGAGATGGGTCAGGGACCCACTGGTGAGGATGTTTCCTTGATATGGATCGGGCTACGCGCCGTAGCGTTTATTATATATTGATATTGAGGCCGAGAGCCTATTTTATGCCAATACCTGGCTGATATTGCGCTTGGGCTGTAGGAGCCCCTCCGAAATCTGTACACACCCCCAGTGAGCATCGTCGACGTTAAATAAATGGAGCGGGCTGCACGCCGCAGTGGATACTGGAGTGTACCGTTATATGTGTTGCATAATTTCATGCATTATTTCTTGACTGTATTATTTATTGTATACTTTTTCCGCTGGATTAGATATGAACTGCTAGATGTAGAGTACTGTGTGCATTTCTTGCGTTTTCTTACTTTCAGACCTAAGTTATGTTTATTACTGACTGAGTTGGAGTACTCACTTTACTCCCTACACCTTGTGTGCAGATCCAGGGCAGTCTCAGGGTGAGTGATTCCAGCTGATCCAGAGTTCTTTCCGGGAGTATTTGAGGTAGCTGCAGGGCGTTCGCAGCCGATGATTGTCCCCTCTATCTTTATCCTTTATTTCCGTATTATCTGTATTAGACAGACTTTGTAGCAGGATATTATTATGTCATTAGAGGCTCATGGTCGTGACACCGGGTCCTAGTTAGGCTGTGTTGGTATTTGGTTAGATTTTCCGCATTATTATCAGTATTTTAGATTCTTGTTTTAAATGATATTTATCTTCATCTGTTTAATTAACGGGTTATTGATATAAATGGTCGGGCTTGCCTAGTAGTGTGCTGGGCGCCATCACAACCGGGTTAGGGTCGTGAAATGTTGGTATCAGAGCCTAGGTTACTTGGTCTCACGAATCATGAGCCGGTCTAGTAGAGTCTCGTGGATCGGTACGGAGACATCCGTATTTATCCTCGAGAGGCTGCAGAACCTTTAGGAAACTTCATATTCTTAGAATTCTTATCGTACGACTTTGTTGATCCGAGAACTAAATTCTGTTATTCTATTCACTCACAGATGGCGAGAACCCGTGCTACCGGACGTGGCGGACGACCACCTGTACCACCTACTGAGGCCACCAGAGGCCGTGGATACAGTCGTGGTCGAGGTCATGGTCGAGGCAGGGCCGAAGGGGCAGCACCTGTTGACCCACCAGTTTCCCCAGCTCAGGAGCAGACTCCAGCAGCACTTGTTTAGGCACCAGCTGTGCCTACTGTGATTCCGGGTCTTCAGGAGGCCCTAGCTCAGATTCTATCAGTTTGCACTGGCCTGGCTCAGGCCGTCTCAGCCACTGCTGCAGTAGCTACTTCGCAGGCCGGGGGAGGCAATCAGACCCCTGCTGTTCGCACGCCAGAGTAGGTAGTGCAGGGTTTGCAGATACCAGAGGCACCACCAGTTCAGCAGGTTGCCCCAGTTCCGCAGGTTGCCCCAGTTCAGCAGGTTGCCCCAGTTCAGTCGGTTGCCCCGGTTCAGGATGATGTGATTCCAGCCATGCCAGACGATGAGCAGCGTCATCTTAAGAGGTTCAGCAGGCTTTCACCTCCTACTTTCAGTGGTGTTCCGGGCGAGGATGCCCAGGGTTTCCTCGAGAAGTGTCGACGTATGCTTCGGACCGCAGGGATCTTGGAGTCGAGCGGGGTATCATTTACTACTTTTCAGTTTTCTGGAGCAGCTTTCACTTGGTGGGAGGCTTATGAGCAGCGTAGGCTGAGAGGTGCAGTGCCTTTGTCATGGCAGGAGTTCTCCATTCTCTTTCTGGAGAAGTGGGTATCGCAGTCTCAGAGGGAGGAGCTGCGTAGACAGTTTGAGTACCTTCGTCAGGGAGATATGACCGTGACTCAGTATGAGGTGAGATTCTCGGAGTTGGCTCGATATGCTCCATGGATGGTCCGACTGATCGGGAGAGGATTCGGAGATTTGTGGATGGACTCACCTATCCCATCCGTATTCTGATAACCCGAGAGGGTTCTGGGCCATACCTTCGAGGATGCTATGGATATTGCTCGTGATATTGAGACGGCTTGCCGTCAAAAGAGTGAGGAGAGGAAGGCCAAGAGGCCTCAAGGATCAGGTTGATTCAGTGGTGCTCCGTCTAGGGGCTAGTTTCAGCATAGCAGAGGTCGTTCTTTCAGGCCTCATCAGTCGGCTCGTCCCGAGTTTTGTGGGGCGTCTTCAGGCCGTGGTCACCAGGGGTATCAGCAGGGCCAGTCTTCAATTAGTGCCCTCCCAGCTCATAGCTCTTCACATGCCCCTTTAGCTCAGGGTTCTTCTGCGCAGGGCACATCGGCTGGTCATTCCGGCGCGAGGGGTTCCCATCAGTCCCCTTCTCCATCATCCGGTATTTGCTTCGAGTGTGGCGAGTATGGCCATATGAAGAGGCAGTGTCCTCGACGTCGTGGTAGCCAGTCTCAGCAGAGGGATCAACCCTCCTCTTCTACTCCATCCACTTCAGCACCATCCCAGTCAGGTAGGGGTGAGGGTCAGTCAGCTAGGGGTCGCCCTAGGGGTGGAGATCGACCTAGTGGTGGTCAGGCTCGGTTCTATGCGCTTCCAGACAGGAGAGACGCCATTGCATCTGATGTAGTTATTATATGTATTATCTCAGTATGCCACATGGATCTTCTATTTTATTTGATCCCAGATCTACATACTCTTATGTGTCTTCATATTTTGCCCATCATCTGGGTACGACCCAAGGGTGTCTTGCCTTACCTGTGCATGTATCTACCCCGGTGGGTGATACTATTGTTGTGGACTATGTGTATCGGTCCTGTCTTGTTACTATTGGGGGTCTGGAGACCCGGGTGGATTTGTTACTTTTGAGTATGGTAGACTTCGATGTTATTCTGGGCATCGACTGGTTATCTCCGTGTCATGCTATTTTGGACTGTCATGCAAAGACAGTCACGTTGGCTATGCCAGGTGTTCCGAGAGTCGAGTGGCATGGTTCGACCGATTATGTACCTAGCCGGGTAATCTCTTTCTTAAAGGCCCAGCGGATGGTTGGGAAGTGATGTTTATCATATTTGGCATTTTGTGAGGGATGTTGGAGCTGAGACTCCTAGTATTGATTCGGTTCCCATTGTGAGGGATTTCCCTGATGTGTTCCAGCAGACCTGCCGGGCATGCCACCGGACAGGGACATTAATTTCGGTATTGATCTGGTGCCGGGCACTCAGCCCATCTCTATTCCTCTCTATCATATGGCACCAGCTGAGTTAAAAGAATTGAAGGAGCAGCTTTAGGAACTCCTAGATAAGGGGTTTATTCGCCCGAGTATGTCACCGTGGGGTGCACCGGTCTTGTTTGTCAAGAAGAAAGATGGCATAATGAGGATGTGTATTGATTACAGGCAGTTGAACAAGGTGACGGTGAAAAACAAGTATCCTCTACCACACATTGATGATTTATTTTTATCAGCTCCAAGTAGCGAGGGTATTCTCGAAGATTGATCTTCATTCAGGCTATCACCAGCTGAAGTTAGGGATTCTGATATTATGAAGACAGCTTTCAGGACAAGATATGGGCATTATGAGTTTCTAGTTATGTCTTTTGGGCTGACCAATGCACCAGCCGCGTTCATGCATTTGATGAACAGCGTGTTCCGACCGTATTTGGATTCCTTTGTGATTGTTTTTATTGATGACATCCTGGTATACTCGCGTAGCCAGGAGGAGCATGCTCAGCATTTGAGGGTAGTATTGCAGAGATTGAAGGAGGAGAACCTTTATGCAAAGTTCTCCAAGTGTGAGTTCTGGCATGGGTCTGTGGCTTGTCTGGGACACGTGGTGTCTAGTAATGGTATTCAGGTTGACCCAAAGAAGATAGAGGTTGTGCAGAGTTGGCCTAGACTGTCCTCAGCCACGGAGATTCGGAGTTTCATCGGTTTGGTAGGGTATTATCGCCGGTTTGTCCAGGGCTTTTCGTCTATTCCTTCGTCCTTAACCAAGTTGACGTAGAATCGTGCACCATTTGTATAGTCGGACGAGTGCGAGGAGAGCTTTCAGAAGCTCAAGTCATCTTTGACCATAGCCCCAGTGTTAGACTTGCCATCAGCTTCAGGTTCTTACACCGTGTATTGTGATGCTTCGAGAGTTGGTATTGGATGTGTGTTTAATGCATGAGGGTAGAGTTATTGCTTATGCTTCTCGTCAGTTGAAGCCTCATGAGAAGAAATACCCCGTTCATGATTTGGAGTTGGCTACCATAGTTCATGTTTTGAAGATTTGGAGGCACTACCTATATGGCGTATCTTGTGAGGTGTATACCGATCATCGCAGCCTTCAGCACTTGTTCAAACAGAAGGATCTAAATTTTAGGCAGCGCAGGTGGCTTGAGTTTCTCAAGGATTATGACATTACCATTTTGTATCACCCGGGAAAGGCCAATGTGGTGGTTGATGCTTTGAGCCGAAAGACGGTGAGCATGGGTAGCTTGGCGTACATTCCAGTTGGGGAGAGGCCCTTTGCAGTTGATGTTCAGGCTTTGGCCAATCGGATGGTGAGGCTAGATATTTCGGAGCCTAGTCGGGTGTTGGCTTGTGTGGTATCTCAGTCTTCCTTGTATGACCGCATTAGAGAGCGCCAATATGATGATCCACATTTGCTTGTCCTTAAGGATAGAGTTCAGCATGATGATGCCAGGGATGTGACCATTGATAATAATGGTATGTTGAGGATGCAGGGTCAGATTCGAGTGCCCAATGTGGATGGGCTTCGGGAATTGATATTGGAGGAGGCCCACAGCTCGCGGTATTCTATTCATCCAGGTGCCGCGAAGATGTATCAGGATCTGAGACAGCATTACTGGTGAAGGAGAATGAAGAAGGATATTGTGAGTTATGTAGCTCAGTGTCTCAACTGTCAGCAGGTCAAGTATGAGCATTAGAGACCTGGTGGTGTACTTCAGTGTATGGATATTCCTGAGTAGAAATGGGAAATGATTACTATGGACTTTGTGAGTGGTCTCCCTCGGACAGCGAGGAAGTTTGATTCGGTTTGGGTGATTGTGGATCGGCTGACCAAGTCCGCGCACTTCATTCTGGTGTGTACTACTTATTCTTCGGAGCGGTTAGCAGAGATTTTAATCCGGGAGATTCTACGGTTGCATGGGGTCCCAGTTTCTATTATATCAGATAGGGGTACTCAGTTCACTTCTCAGTTTTGGAGGACTTTTTAGCGAGAGTTGAGTACGCAGGTAGAGCTGAGCACATCGTTTCATCCTCAGACGGACGGGCAGTCCGAGCGTACCATCCAGATATTGGAGGACATGTTGTGTGCCTGTGTTATTGACTTTGGAGGTTCTTGGGCTGATTTCTTACCTCTTGCAGAGTTTGCTTACAACAACAACTATCAATCTAGCATTCAGGTGGCGCCATATGAGGCCTTATATGGGAGACGGTGTAGATCTCTGGTTGGTTAGTTCGAGCCCGGTGAGACTAGGTTGTTGGGGACAGAGTTGGTCCAAGATGCCTTAGATAAGGTGAAAGTGATCCAGGAGAGACTTCGCTTAGCTCAGTCACGTCAGAAGAGTTATGCGGACCGGAAGGTTCGAAATGTGTCGTATATGGTGGACGAGAAGGTCTTGCTAAAGGTTTCGCCTATAAAGGGCATCATGAGATTTGGAAAGAAAGGAAAGCTGAGTCCGAGGTTCATTGGCCCTTTTGAGATACTTAGGAGGATTGGGGAGGTGGCCTATATGCTTGCTTTGCCACCCAGCCTGTCGGGAGTTCACCCGGTATTTCATGTGTCTATGCTCTGGAAGTATGTTAGGGACCCATCTCATGTGTTGGACTTCAGTACAGTGCAGTTGGATGAGGATTTGACCTATGATGTAAAGCCAGTGGCTATTTTGGGTCATCAGGTTCGGAGGTTGAGGTCGAAGGATATAGCTTCGGTGAAGGTGCAGTGGAGAGGTCGGCCTGTGGAGAAGGCTACTTGGAAGATCGAGCGGGATATGTGGAGCAGATATCCTCACTTGTTTGGGACTCCAGGTATGTTTCTTGACCCGCTCGAGGATAAGCGTTTGTTTTAGTTGGGGAGGATGTGACGACCCGGCCCATCGTCACGTGAGTTACCGCCCCATTTCCCCTATATTGTGTTGCCTTATGTTTCAATATCGATATTTGAGTTTATCGGGTGGAATTGAGTTGGTTTTAGTTGGAAATGAGGCACTTAGCCTCTTAGAAGAAAGTTTGTTTTAGAAAAGTCAACCGGAAGTTGACTATGTGGTTAGAGGGCTCGGATGTGAATTCTGGTGGTTCGGTTAGCTTCGGGGGAGGATTTGTGACTTAGGAGTGTGATCGGAATCGAATTTGGAGGTCCAGTGTAGATTTAGGCTTGAATTGGCGAAGTTTGAATTTTGGCGAATTCCGGTTGATAGGTGAATTTTGATCAGAGGGTCGGAATGGAATTCCGAGAGTTGCAGTAGCTTCGTTAGGTAATTTTGGATATGTCTGCAAATTTTCAGGTCATTCGGACGTTGTTTGGTCGGGTTTTTGATTGAATGCGCATTTTGGAAGTTTTGATGAAAACTAGGCTTGAATCCGATGTGTTTTAATGGTTTTAGCGTTGTTAGACGTGTTTTGAGTGTTGGAACAAGATTGGATGTGTAAGTGGATCCGCGTAAGCGGATTTTTGACCGCATAAGCGGTCCCAGTGGTTTTAAGTGAGACTGCATAAGCAATCGATTTTGTCGCGTAAGCGGTACCGCAGGTGCGGTTAAAGGACCGCAGAAGCAGAAATCGGACCTGTGTTATAGTGAACAGTGTTCACGAACTTGGAAAAGAAGAAAAATATTTTGGACTTCGAACAAGCGGGTTTTTGGGCGATTTT
>MU681210.1:0-36064 GCA_026770625.1 Nicotiana glauca
ATTTGTTATCTAGAGTTTTGATAGAACCTTTTGTAGGATAAATTCTTGTTAGGTTTTTATATAATTGAGCCATAGTTTTTCTCTGTTTGTTCAACTACGTTTATATTGTGGTTGGTTGAAGAGATCTCAATTAGTCGTGCCTATTTAGTATGCATAACTCGGGAGAGAGTGCATATTTAGGTAATTGTTGAACAACACCACTCCCAAAGTATATGAGAGATCAATAACCAAGGATTTAAAGGTGGGATTAGGGATAACGAAGCCTTGGGTGCGATCTGAAGTGAGCTGTATTAAAAGCCAGCTAGTGTAGCTCGGGAGAGTGCGTCTAGTAAATTGTTGTAATTACTCGGGAGGGATTTACGGTAATAAGAGTGCTCATGATTGGTTGAGAATACTTAGGCGAAATTATATAAGACATAGCGGGAAGGATTCCGACAATTGGGAAAATCATAACTCTAGACCTCCTTAATCTTGTCTCTAACCCTTAGTATATTTAGTTGTTAATTTAGTAGTTTAATTTATTAATTAATTAGTTAAACACAAGAGTCTAAATATCTATAAGTTAGAAATTATTCAAGCTTGTCTTCTTGGTGATAGTGAACAGCTGTAACAAAACCTTAGTTCTCTGTGGGATTCAACTCCGGACTTGTAAACCGGATTATATTTGCAGCGACCGCATTGTCCTTTTTATAAGGCATAGTTGGGCGTGATCAGGGATAAAAATGGACAAGGATAACTATACTTGTATCCTATGTTCTTCATTGAATTGCTTTATCAAATTGCTGATTTTTTAATTCTTCATAGATATTTTCCATCCCTCGAATTCAATACCAAGAAAAATTTCACCAAAATAATGAGAGGTTGAATATCCAAGTGAATTAGTCAAACAACTTGCATCAACATTTTGCTGAGCGAAGTATAAAAATGCAGTGAGTGAGAAAGGCGGAGAAATAGAGAAAACCAGACCTGAAGAACAATGGAGGAAAATGGGGAATAAAAGTGACTTGGAAGCTAGATGTTCTAATCAAAGGAGTAGAAATCAATACACGTGTTGATATGAAGGGACAAAGAAAGCTTCACTTTAAAGTACAACTTTTAATATTGCTTGTACAATTTCTCATTGCTCTGTTCGTCCTTCTTAGCCATTTATATATAGTAGACTAGATGGGATTGGCCCGTGCAAGCCCGGGCCCAACACTTTGGATTACAGTATATTTCATTTTGATAGATAATTAAAAATTAAGCTAAAACCAAAATATGTGTAAGAAAACTTAACGTAAGTCAATGCATAAACCATTCGTTAAATCTTTTGCACTTACTTCCTGAGCATTAAATAAGCAAGAACTACTGTAGCACTCCAGCTTCTCTTTTCTAAGTGTGTTTAAGAGTTGTTTACAATAACAACTATTAATAATACTTTTCCTCAATCCCAAGCAAGTCGAGTAGATATTTTAAAAAATAAACAACAGATTACTTAGTTGCTAACTTGAAAACATCAGTAAGAAACTTCTTCAAATTTGTAGCTTGTACACTCTAACAGGTTTGAAAACTACTTCCTCCTGAGTCAAAGATCAAAGGTTTTAGGATAATTATTTCATAGTATGCAGAGACTATACAAATCACCTAAGTTGATTTTTAGGATACTCAACCACAAAGGTTATATAGAATGGAAGATAGGATGCATCTTGTGAAGAGAAACCGGTGTCATCTCAGTAGCCACTTGATGAAGACTCAAAATAAGTAGAATTCTAGCACTTTTACTGCTTTAGAAGACTTCAAGATAGAAATAGTCAGAGATGCATCAAACATAAGGGCCTATCATAAATTAAATGCTAGATTTTAGTTAGCATGAAAAATGTATATCAAACAAAAGTAAGCAGGTTTTGAGGACTCACGGAAAAGTTCTTATATTCAAACAAATCAGGAAATTGGGAGTCTAACTACCCAGTTTCATTTGCACAGAGACATAAGATATGTGTGATCCCTAAATGTTGCAATGTGTACATAGATCTAGCAGCAAGTGCGCTACCAATAAATAAGCTGGCTGAGATTGCAGATGGTTTTCTGTATTTGTAGCATCAGAAATTAATGATATTTTCTCCAGAATGTGCTCAAGCCTGATCTATAAGTTGCAAAATTAAACATAAAAAGGATTACAACAAAGACAAATTACCATAGTGTCTCAAGGGACAAGTTGAGTAGGACATTAGTACCTTTAGCGCATAAGCATCAACCACATAATTACTACCAGTTCCTTCAAAGACACCTGAATTAAAATTATTTTCCTGGCATAGTTCAACTGCATCACTTTTAAGCATCCCATTCCATTGCTCCAACTCTTTATTTAGTTCTGCATCTACCTGAAAAGGAGAAGAAAGTGCCTTTAATTGAGAGAAGGAACTTACTGAAGACTTAGAATCTTCTTTTTCATAGAAAAAAGTCTCCAGGATATGGAAGAATGTTGTGTTAAGAGACAAATAAAATTTTTAAAACATTACTGGAATACTTTTAATGATACCCAGCAACTAAGGTAGATTTTTTTGCAAAGAGATAAATACTTTCTTGTTGGAGTAAATTTCCAACGCACATCACAAACCTTAGCAAACTTGTGAAAGTCATGGAGTTTTGAAGTCAAATGGAGACTACGAAGTGGCTCACCACTGCCCTTACAGAGCTTTCCTTGCCAGCTATCACGTGAACTTGGAGAAACGGTAGAATCCAAGTTGTCCCTGCATCCTGAAGATGATGATCTAGTAGCTATTCTCTGACATTTTGATTCATTTGAATCCAAATAATTATCATTTGGTGTGCGTCCTTTACTTGGTGTTGATGGGCAGTGTCCTGCCAGCAGATGTTGAAGGTGACTCAGGAATTACCAAGACTTCTTTCTCAAGATCGTCAGCAGAAGCTTGGTTGATAATATTAAGAATATAAAACTTAATTGGGTGGATATGCAGTTAAAGCCTCAACAGAAGAACTGAAAAGTCCCACCAAGCCTCTTTCTCAACATCACCACTATTTTGTTTGTAGATATAAATCCAACCATTGCACATTGATTTCAGAATACAGACCCTGGAAAAAAAAATTACAAGAACACCAGTTAGTTGTTAAAAAAGTTTACACCTTTTGGATAAAAAAATGGAAGACAACGAGTTTTTTTTTTCTAACAGAATGGCAATTAAAATTCAACGAATTGAAATAGCATTCCCTCTAATCCTAATCTCTCGGTAAAGAATAATTACCTCATAGAACAACAATGTTATTGTAGCAAATGGCAAGAGTTAGTATGCCAGGGAATACGTTTGTCCGTAGCAACTGAAAGATCTTGGTCACACCATCATTTTCTAGGAAACAAGATAGCTTCGAAGAATAAACGAGAGATGATCATAGAGCAATTTTTTTTCAAATGCAATCAACATTAAAAACCGGTAGACATGTATAAATATTATACATTGTGTGATAAGACTCAGAACGGATCAATTATATCAAAAGAGATTTGTAGACAACATATTGAGCCACAACAACAGGAACTGAATGATAAGGAAACGGGGATTAGCAAAAGAATCAAAAACTGATAATTTATCACTTTCCATCCAGCCAATTATCAGTTCATATAGCAACAAACTTGAAATGGTCAGTTTGAACAACTTCGACTTAACATAATAAATGGAAAGGTAGCTTAAATACAGTAAGTGATGGAAGTGCATAAAATGCTTCTTTATAAAAATTCCAATTTGGAATACATAGTTTCAAAACTTTAAGAACATCAATCTTTGAATGAGTATAAAGATATACCATAAAAATACTAATCGTTCTGTAAAGGCATTCAAGAAATCTTTTGTTTCTTCTAGCAGTTGTACCCATTCATAGCAATGTAAAAGAAAGATAACGACTATGATATTAAACAGACATGGAAAAAGTAAATACAATAATTGTTACATCTATTCACTTTAAACCTAATTACTGCAAAACAGAGATAAAAATGAGCTAAGAAAATACCTGAACAAATTTAAGCACATACCGAAGGATTTCAACCAAAAGAAGTTGTGTCATTGGGATTTTTTATTGTTGAAGGTCAGTGGAAGACGAAAACACGATAAAATAAACTGAAATTACATGAATTTTTTGTTAGTAAGCTAAGTAAGAAACACATCGAACAACATAAGAGAAAGAAAAATCAAATGTGTAGACGTATATGTTGAAACATTATGCAGAATCACCATTTTATATACATTTTCATAACTAAGAGAAATACAATTATAAGTTTAAGTTACTTCTTTGACATATGAGCACGCAGAGTTAAAAAAAATATCAAAAACGTACTAACGCCGCTACGTCTGACACAATTGGTAGGTTAAATATTCGTTGATCTAAGCCAGAACCACTCCTCAATGCAATATAAAAGTTTGATAATTCTGGAATATGTATTAGAGATTTCAAAAAAATATAGTAGGGATTTATCTTCAGTATATCCATTAACTTCTCAATAACTAATTGTCTAAGTATGCCTGAGTAAGTCATTCGATTCAACATTTTAGTATTATCATCATAAAAATACAGTTGTAAATTTCCTGGCTGTCGATTTGATGGAATCAAATCATTTATGAAGTGATACACATGTCTTTGTACTCTAAGTGTGCAAATACCCTGATTTCTTTTCGCTAGCGCCTTGTCATAGTTCACTCCAAGTGAAGTAAACGCAAACATGCTATTGTACATTCTAAGGTAAGTACGAAAGTGCTTAGATTCTTCAGTGTTGGTTAAATAGAGATTCAATAGTTCAGCAGGCATTTCATGTGATGTCAACGTAATCGAACCGTTTCTACAACAAAATTCTGGAGATTCATACTCAAATTTTTTGGCGACACAGTACTGGTAGTTCGGAACCTTTTTTAGAATAACATAGTCACATTGTTGCTCTTTAGTAGCCAGACATACCTTTCTGGTCTGATTATTAGCTGAATACGTAAAAGTATCATTATGGTAGACATTATTGTAACATGAGGTATGCGTAGACACGCGTGGTTTAATATGTCATTTCCAACAAAGTATAATATAAATGCTAAGTTTACCTGTTTCACGAATGGTAGGAGCATCACATATACTCTTCATTTTTTTCAAATTTCTCCTCAATTTAGGCACACGAGCTTCAAGGCTGGCAAACAAAATTGTCAAATTGTTTAAAAGCGTATAATGAAGCCTGAGTAGGTATAAAACTGATCAGGAAAAAGCACAAAATATTTACGTATTTTAGCTTATAGGCACATTTAAAATAAATAACATATAATATTATTCCTGTGGAAAGAGTAGAAATGAATGTCTTTATAAGATAAAAATTGAGAAAAACTTTTATTTTTAACAACCGATGGCTCTTCATCGTGTCCCTCGCAAGGTACACCAGATGTCGAACCTAATGTACAAAAAATTATAATTAATATATTAAAATACTATAAATATAAAGTAAAACAATATACTTTTTGTTACTTACCAAGTTCAAACACAAACAAATAGTCTTCTTTGTTAGAATCAATTAATGCCTCGTCAAATGCAGATATATCAACTAATATAGGAAGCAAAACATGTTTACCATTAGAAAATTTAATGTAACCAGTACCATCAAAGTAACACATATTTTCATGTAAGAACTATACCTTCTGTTCATTTCGTACCTTTGTTACCAACAGAAGATTGTTCGTTTATCGTGAGAGTTCTTTGCTTACGCAAGTTAGCCCCAGCTTGGAACAATGACTCTTCTTCAGTGTAATCAATCAGTACGTGCTATTTTTTTTATTCAAGCTCTTTCAATCGTCGTTGTGATAGAAGCGACTCTTTTTTATCAATTGGTAACTATTTATACATGTCACGTCTCCTAAGCTTGATTTTAGACATTGTTTCTGCTGAGTACCGACACTTCTTTTTTGGTGGGTAGCTAGTTAACACTTTGGTTTTATTGACTGTCGACATCTGCAATTTCAATAATTTAAATAAAACTACCTCCACTTAGGTAACTAGTCTTTCAGAAGAAACCCAGGATAATGTTATCAACTACCTCCAAGTATTGATAGTCAAGGTTAAGAAAATAAAATCATGACTTACTTTGAATCATTTTATTGTTATGAAACTTCATAATCCTTATTTCGTATTCAGTAGTCTCCAGAAACCACTAATCTTACCCATTTAAATTCTATTTCATATTATTTTGCCAATTAGTTTTCGAAAAGCTGAAAATTTGCAAGGTAGTTGTATTTTTTTATCATATCAAGGAAATTCTAGCCTATTTGAAATATACAAAATTTTATCTATGTTGGCACTTACTCTGTAACTAAGTAGAGAAAAGATATTACAAATATTGCAACATGGTGGACACAATAGGGAGATATGATTACTTAGTTTCTATCGGAGAATAAAAGATAATGTTCTGTTACACAATTCACTAACTCATTAACTTCATATTGAATCTAAGACAATCGAATATGCGTTGTATTGAAGAGGAAATGTATGCCCTTTGACAAATGCATTTCAACTTAGATTTTAGATCAATATACTTATATGGTCCTCCATTAGTATGTCTAATGAAAGTTTCTACGTACGCTAGTGTCTGATTGGTATTTTCATTGTTTGCTTCTGGTTTAAATTTTAACTTTATCACTTGGCCAAGAGGTTCTTGCTACTGTAGCAACAAATATCATGCTAACAATTTTTTTGGATACATCAATGAAGTTCTTAGAGGATATTATACACACCTGAAGAAGCAAAAGGCAGAAGCTAGTTTGATCGTGTCAAGTTTTCTTAATTTATTTAATGATGACTAATATTAAAGATGATATTTTTTTGGCTCACGACATTGATATTGACAGAGGTAGAAAAACAAATAGTTTGTGGGTGTCGGTAAAGTACTCACTAGGCACAAACAAAGAGAAACGCAGCCATTCAAGAAGAATCTTATCATACTGTGGTGCTTAACTTTCGATCCCGCGATACCCAAAGTTTTACCTTTTGACGCAGCTATTTTGTAGCAAAATAAAATAAATATTTTCTTTGGAAATCTATCCCACACTCTTTTGCAATTTCAGTGATCATATGAGTTTTATTAGAAGTGTATCAATTCAATCTGTACAAGATATAATCAAATTTGACCATAATACATTCAGGAACCCAAAGAAAGACCCTTCAATGGTCTATTCAACAACCAACAGAACCACAAATAATTTCTACTATATAGATATATGCTTAGTAAAAATCGACTAAACAGGAAGCAAAGCAAACAGAAAAAGGGCACTGCAATATTACAGAAAGACTCACCAGAAATATTGATATTCACAGAAGAGGATCCTGGAGATAAATCGAGAATTGTTGGAGAAGAAGCACAGCGGGAAAAAACGATAGAGTAGAGAAAACTACAATTGGAGAAGAAGCGCAATAGGGAAAGACGATGAAACAGAGTAAAGTAAGATGAAGTCTGGTCATTAACGCTTGAAATATGATGCAAAATACTCAAAGGCAACATCTGTAGCGGTGAGTGCTAGGTGGGATAGGTTAAATTGACCTTAGAATCCATATTCTAATCAGCATTCAGTAACACTCATAAGGATCATAATAGATAATTCATTATATAACTGGACTAAAATGACCAAATAGCCCTTGATCGGCAAGTAGGGATGTCGACGGTCTCTTGCTTGCTTTAGGGCTCTTCTATATAATAGAAAATATTTCCATTTCCTCAACAACCAAAAAAAAGAGATATAAATTTGCAAAGAAATAGAAAAAAAAAGATTTTTGACTCTATATAATAGGAAGGCCAGCCAAACAGTTTGGGATAAAGAGTGTGGACGTGCGCATTATTGCTTTTAGCGGGAAAGAACAGGAACTTTGCAGACAGGTCAGGGAAAAAGGTTTTTGTGGATTAGGGCTAAAATCAATTCGATTGCGATGGCGGAGCAGGAGATACCACATGAATTTTCTTCTCGTGGGAGGAAGCGGGCGTTGACAGAGGGAGAAGAGAGTATAAGTGAAGAAGAAGTTGATGATGGAGGAGTAGATTCAAATGATTCTGAGGAAAGCGACGACGCTGTGATCTACTACTCCGATGATTCTGAAGTCGATGATACAAATCGCCATGTCTGGGACCAGTATTACAGGAGCTGGATGAGAGCGAGGTTGGTAGCTACTGTTATGCTATTAATTATTGCATGCTTTACTTTGTTATTGTTCATTGATGCGTTACCTTTAATTGTTCAGTGTTGTCTGTGCAACAGGGTTTTGATTTCTCTGTCCACCCAGGTACTTCTTTTCATGCTCCAATTTCACAGCTACGGAGTTACTTGAAGAATCCAGAGAAAAAAAAGAGATACACTGACCTCTGTAACATGGCTATTGGATTGTTCAATTCATTGAATGTATGTGATTTGCTTTGTTCTTTTGGTTTGAAATGGTTATATCGAGGCTAAGATCGCAGTTGATTTTTTGGCTGTCTTCTTTCAAGGCTAGAAAGTATGAGTTCGTGGATATTGTGAGGGTAAACGTATCATATGCTGCGGGGGCGTGGAATTATTTCACCTTTAGAGCCAGTGATACTGACGTTGACGATGCGGCTGCTATTAAGACATTTCAAGCATTGGTGTGGAACGGAATTGATGAAATTAGCAAGGTGGAATTTTGCAGGCTTAAGAAATCCTTAAGTAATGAAGGTAAACTTTGTACTCTGCACTTTCTAGTCTGTTATTTGGAATAGAACAATTTCTTGTATAAAACTCCGCACTTTGTGGGCTTTTTGTTGGGTGGGGGGAGGGATGTTGTGGTAAGGTAAGCCTATCACTTGTAGACAGAAGCCAATTTATACAGCTGTTGAAGTAAAAGATCTGTCACTGCTACTGCATGCATGAAATACCCCATATATTAGCACACAACGAGAAATCACACCTAAACGTTGATTGTATTATGACCTATTAAACCCTATCATTTGCTTCCAACCACTATCGTGCATCGTCCCATGATGACTTATTCTCCCAAAAAAGAGAAAACAGAAGAAGAGAGAAAGACCAGGAAACCATACTCCTCGGTGTGATTAGTGTTAAGACTAAACCTTGATGTGGTGTGACTGTGAAAATTCCATCATTAGCTCTAAGACGTTTGTTAACTTCTACTCTTAGGAAATCAGTTAATGTAACCGTCCTATCCTCGGTGATCGGGCATAATGGAGAAAACTCATATTCCAAAATTGATGTCCTGCACCATGCATCTACCATAACCGAATACAGTTATCTTTTCCGACCATGAGGAATATATTCTGTGGACTCATTCTATATAGTTCCTCTCGTATACTTTTCCAGTATGAGGCTGTAACCTCTTAAGGGAATCAGCCAGACAGTTCTTCTACTTGTCTTTTTCATTTTTCCTTTAATATTCATGTCACCCAAAACGGTTACTATAAAATCATAGTGAAAATAATGATCATCTCTTGTGTTACGCAAATGGAGCCTAAAGGTGTATCAAGTTATACTATTTAACCTCTTAACACATTTTCTGTGGCAATTAGATTTTAGATAGAAAGAAACTTATAAAATCGAAGAACTGGTTTTAGGAGTTTGTGCGTTCTTTAACAAGCAAAACTCTTTTGTTTTGATATCTACATGAAATTGGTTCTTGAAGCTTTTGCGAAATTTGTTGTTTGGGTTTCAAGAAATTGATTGTAATAACATTTCAGGTAGAAAATACAGACGGAGTAATTTAGTCCTGAAGTAAACAAGGAAATCTTATGCCATTTGTTCCTTCTCTCCTGAAGCCTGCAACTCTTAAAAAAAGGGTTATGTGAACTGATGTAGTACCCCTGATCAAATAACATGCACCTCTAAAATCTTCCAAAGCGGCACATAGGGAGGGAAAATGAAGGGCAAACCTTTCGTCTACTCATCAAATTTGTTTCACTTTCTATATTACATGTTCCTCTTTGATTGTTAATACCTCTTATATATATGTATATGCATATATATAAAATGTGTGTGTGTATGCATATGCATATGTGTTATGATGGTGGTGTGATGTGTGATCCAGTTTGGACGCACCTCGACTATTTTGCCGGCTACCGGCTTGCTTCCACCAGCGCTGGATAACTTTGCCCACCAAGGCTGAGGCAGATGGGAAATGCTAGGATTTATATTCCTCTTTCTCTTATTGAGCCAGTAACTCGTAAAAAAGATCTAATAGTTAAGCCTTCTCACCTTCAATTATGTTGGTTAGAAATCAGCATCATGATGTGGAATGAGTTATCTCACTTCATTGTTTCCCCAAATGATCAAAGACAAAGATCAGATCTCAGTTGATCCTGAAAGACTTCACTCAGTTCTATAAGATAATTATACATGTAAAAAAGATAAAAATAATACGATGCAAAATTTCTTCTTCAGCACTAATCTCCTAGAGTAAATCACCTTATATTAGTACTCATGCCTTCTTTTGTTACTCATGAGAGACATTTAAGTCACTGAATTCCATCACAATATTCAATTTTATCAACTTATCTCCCACAATCACCGCATTCACTAATTTTATCTTGAAAGTCATGTGGTCATTCACTATTTATTAAGCCATAAATCTATTTATATGTCAATCGTTTTTTCTCTCTGATTAATCAGTATCAAAGAGGTGTGACACGAGTCTGAGTACGTGCAGATTCTATGAAATACAAAAAATTTGACAAAAATCTACGCGTGCTCATACCGGATACTTATAAGAACTTAGATCTTTTGCGGAATATGTTTTAACCCCTTCTCACCAACATTGCCAACTCCGTTGATCTCAGTTTTTTCTCCCTGTAATGGATAGTGAAGTGTTATACTCTATTCAACTTCAAACTTTTATTTTTTGACACGAATTAAAAGTGTCGAGTTTCTTTCTGTACCTGCCAAAATATCAGCATCTTGACGCCTTTGTGCTCAGGATAGTCTGCATATATGCTGATCATGATATTACGATGACAAATACCCTTGATTAGACATATAATTTGGAAGGCATCTCAACTTCCACTAGCCTTCTGAAATTTAAGTGTCTAATGAACCTGTTTAGTTGGAGTAACCTTTCCCCGGTAAATGATGTTATTCCCCTCTTAGATTTTATTGGCTCTCTTAATATGGCTTAATAGTCATTCTTTTTGGTTTTTGGTCTTGGTTAACTCATAGCTATATAGGTTTTTTGTCTTATAGAGTTAACCTAGGGCTTACACATTGTAACTTTATAGCATCTTCTTGATGTTTTTAATTAAACACCTTACTTCATTAAAAAAAAAAAGTTGGTGATCCTTATCAAAAACCACATATAAGTTGCTGAAAGTAGATTGAGTGCAGAATTATATAGTGTAACATTTATTTTTAAGTTGATACAAATTGCAAATTAATCAAACTGTAAAGGAAGGACAATTAATTATATATGCACTCAAGTAGCATAATCAATTGTAGCAAGTTCAGCTGATTAATTGGTTAGGATCATAAGAAGTATTCGCCTATTTGGCCAACTTGAGATAGTCCAGATATGGGCTGATGAGAAGCACCTATTTTTTGCTCAAGGAATACATTGACTTTGATAACATAACATGCATGGAACATGTATGAACATTCTGCACTGAAGTATTTGTTTCTCATATTCTTATAAAGCTGGATTAGACCTGAATTACTTTGATCTCCTTTAGTGAATGCATAACGGAAATTTCAGATATAAAGCACCAATAAGCTCCAGGTATATTTTTCCAAAGCCGTGGTGAATAATGCAAAACATAAGCTCTTTCCCCATTTAGTGGTCTAATTCTACAACTCCTATGCAAAATCCAGCAGACCTATAGAATTCTAACTGCTTAAGCCCTCCATGCTCAAATTTATTGAAAATTTCCCTAGATTGTTCAATTGCAGCAGCCTAACCTCTGGTACAAGCATCTGATGTAACCACCTCATTAGTAGCTTAGCAAGACTCTGGCTGTCCTAAGAAGCAATTTTGTCAATACTAGGCCAATGTCGATGCCAGCTTTATACTTAATGTAACAAATAGGCCTTTTTCTGATTCCATGTAAACCATTATTTGATATATCTATGAAGCTTAATAACCATATTGAGGACTTAGAAGAAAGTGGACATAACCTACAACAAAAGCCTAGAATTTATCAGAAAAATAAAAACATGTGAATAATATTAAACTTCTTGAATTGTTACTCTTCTTCATAGCGTGGTGGACTAAATTCTGTTGTTTTTCTTGTTCTTTTGCTAATCTTACATGTAAGTTCTTTCTTTAAGTTTCGCTTCTGTGTTTATCGAAGAAAGTTCTTTCTTTAAGTTTTATATTTTCTCTCAGGTGTTTTCAGTCACAATTATTCCTGATGAAGAGGCTTCGTGCTGTAATACATATATTTTCTTGGATAATGTAAAGTTTAGGCTTCTTATTCTATCACACAGAACTAAGAGCAGTTAATTCGTTGAGCAGCTGATTGTACTGGTTGTTTAGTTTAGATTATCTGTGATACATGTGGGCAGAGACTCTCTGCCAGAGAGAAGAATATCAATTTTACTTCAAAGTTTGAAAGTATTACCTTTTCTTTTAAACACAACCAAATACGCACTAGTAAATTGCTGAGCCCTTCTTAATTATTCTGACATTGAAGTACAAGGTATGGTTCAATGCATGACCTCTGATGGACATAGTAAATTCCATAACTCAGTGGAAAGCTGATGGAAACATAGATTAACTTCATTAATAGTACTTTGTAGCCACAAGTTGCATATGCTTCTTTATCTTTCCTCTTTTAGGTCCATTTTAAGATTAACCATACAAACCAAAGAAGAGCACCAGAAATTGCATTAGCAAACATATTAGATATACACAAGGCAGTACAATCCAATCAGATTTTTCCCTCCCACTTCTCCCTCATAATGGAAGGAATAGCCAAGGCCATTAAGCTCAGTCATTCTTAACCAAATCATGATGGACAAATTTCAAAATCTACATTCCCTGTCCTCGATACAACTTCAGAAATTTTTAAGTTAAAACTTTCTTCACTCAAGTTTTCACTGTCAGCTCTCTCCCCTCACCCTGTTAGTGGTACTGACTTGTAAATGGAACATCGTTCAGATGTTGACAATTACATCACATTTAAAGGAGTTGGGATTTGCCACTGTTGTACCTCACTTAACAGGCTACAACCTGTTGGCTTGGCTAGTATATGTTGCGACGCTCCAAATACCCAAATGCTGTTACTGGAGAGGAAAACATATTTTATCTTTGCTTTCATGCTATTGTGAATTTTACTAAGAGCTTGCTGATGACTTTTGGCTATTGTTCCTGCCATTACATACCATTGTTGGCAGCATTAGTATAGGTTGGCCTAGTTTGGATACAAATGTTTTTGTGTTTGGTTCGAAAATGAAATTGTAACTATTGACCATATTCTCCATGTGATTTTGCTCGAAGGTTTATTTGTTTGGGTCGCTGTTCGGAAGGCCCAAAGACATTCTGACCTTTTTCGTCTATTGCACCATTTTTTATTTTAATGCTTGGCAAGTTTTCGCATTATGAACTTGAGATTTTCAACATTTAGGTCTAGGTTCGTGTGGGTCGTCGATGCACTTTTGCTTAATTGTCTTCAGCATGTTCTCACAATCTGAGTTACATATAAAACAGCAATATTCTGACAACCTGAGTTACATATAAAATATCTAACTTGGTCGTCATTGCAACTTGTATCTCGTGCCTTGTGTTTTGAAATTGCTAGATAATATTCTATATAGGCAAGTGATAATCTTCTTGGACACTTTCAATACTTATTTAAAAAAGATTATGATGCATTTAATTTGTTATGATCCAACTTTGCTTTAACTTTCTTTGTTATCTTTATTATCTTTTTCTGACAGGTGATGCATGCCCTCCTCATTCCGGTATTGATACAGAAGCTGTGCAGTGAACCTGGTAGCTAATGTTTGAGAAACATCCATCTGTTTGGGTTCGTTTCAATCTTTTATGTTCGTAGCTATAATTAAGAATGTTAACTATGTCATACTGTTTCTAGCAAGAACAAGAAAGAGAATCTTGTGCTGCTATGCTTTTAGGTTATTAGAAATGTGGTGTTACTAACACATGTATTACTTTTACGAAGAAAATCAGGGAGAATGTTGTGTTGTTATCCGTCTAGGTTATGTGCTGAAATGACACTTAAAACTAGAGTTGTTTACTGGACTTTTGTTAGCTGGCGGTTTGTCTCCTTTTTTGTCGATGTTGCAATAGTAGTTTCCTTCTGTTCTAACTAGTTTTCAAGAGTCAAACTTCTATTTTATCCTGGCGCGTGGCCTCCACTTCATTATTATGGCACATGACATGAACATTATAGTAGGTTTTTCATTTTGCTACTCAGATTCTTAATTGTTTATCTCCTAAGTATATAGCAACCATATTGAGATAACAAGTTCGAAATTAAATGTATAAAATGCGATTTATGTTCATAGAGAAATTGAACACTTATTGCTACTATATGAAGAGGTTAGAACTTGTACCCTTCCTAGAAGGTTATACGTGATAACTGCTGATAGTAATGCAACTTAGAAATGCAGTAGTTTAGTTTTGGTTATTTTTGTATGAACTAACTCTAGAGTCCAATAAGCTAGCCTGTGTATACTAATACTAACATATATAGAAGTTGCTTGGAAGCAGGTCAAGGTCAGGGTCGTCGTGCCTGCTTACCAAGGCTACTTTGGTCTTTTCAATTTTTTTACTGAAAACTACACGTGTGGAGCAACTTGATGGATGGTGTGATAGGAGAACTCCACGCTACTTATATGTCAGCAATTACTCTGCCTTTGTTTATCCTCTTTCTTTCTCTGCTTCATCTTCAGATTTCGTTTTATCTCAAGTTGATCGATTTTGCTGCTACTGTCGACATCACCGCTAGATCGAAGGTCCTTGTGTAGGAAACCTGGGTAACTAACTTTCCTCCCAAGGTTTTATCACTAATACAACATCAAAAGTTTTCAGAATAGATGAGGAAACGTTTGCGGAGATTTTAAGGTAATATTTGATCCCAAAAACAACCTGTGTTTCTGCTTCTACAACCTTAGCATAGTTCAAAAAATCAATATTGTCCTCTTTTAACATCTGCTTGTGCTTTTTCAAAGTCCGATTGTACTCTTCTTCACAGTATTTCCCCAAGTCTTGGAACTTTTTTGTTTGTTTTCACATCCTTGATAGGAGTTCTTCCCCCAATTTTTCTACCAAGAACGCTTGATGGGGTTGAAGAAAATGTTGTAATTATGAAAAGGTTGATGAGAAGGGCAATGAGTTTTGTGGATTTCGTCATATTCTGATGATTGAAATTTTACGACTGTTTGGGAGAAGAAGGGGAAGAGTGGAAAGATATATATAGGGTTTTGCACAAAGTGGAGAGCTGTTATTATTTTGTTTTAATTTGCTTGACATAATCTAATTCATACTAAGTTTAAGAAAGAAATGAAATAAGAAATAAACACAATAAGTGTAAGCAATCACCAATTGTTTGCTAGATTTCAATTTTTTTTCTTTGGTGTCTACCATTATGACCAAAACGCACAAACAATTTCCATGAGCCTTTCTTCTCAGTCAAGGGACTTGCCCTTCCAGAAAATTTCTGCAGTTACAGCACAATTTTATCAGCTATTTCATAGGTTTCGGCTGCATTGTTGAGTTTCTATTTTAGTTAAATAGGTGCTAAGGACTCAATGGCCCGAAATTTCAATAAAATAGAAAGAAGATGACAGAAGTGAGACAATGTGATAGACATTCAAAAATATATGACATTGTTGAGTTAAAAGAGAGCAAAATTACCAATTATCTTCGTCGGCAGGACAATTGAGCTAGAACTCGGCTAAACTGTGAGACCATTACTTGAGCTCCTTACAAGAAGTTCAACGTTTCTAAGATCACGAAGATGTAAAATCTCATGAAGAAGATCCATCCCTTTATCACCTATCTTTAATAAACTAATGCAGTTCATTAGGAACTCCTTATCTACCTCAAGAGCTTGTAGCCTTTCATTAGATGATCCAACTCCTCTTCCAATCCAACCTTCTTGTTTTCCACATCGAAGTTTGTCATGTACGTGTTATGAACACCATTGGAGCTGAATCCATTTCCATGTTCATTTAGTATAACATCTCCATTTTCATTACTCATTGCATCAAAAAGTGGAAGAAGTCCTTTTGAGAAATTTCATTCTCTTTATATGAATCTTCCATTGGCTTAACATCCTCAAAATGTTTTGCATCTTCATCATTCATATTTATAAGCTTCCTTCCAACATCTTTAGCTGCTCAAGAATCGACGTCCTCTGCTCTTCAAGATCTGCAAATGATTCTTCCAATTCTAGACCAGAATCAACATAAAATTTCTGATCTTCACATTCTTGATGATCGTAATAACTGTCATCAATTAACACTTCTGCTCAGTTTCATCTACTGGCATTCGGGATACCACTTCTGAAACTACAAAAGTAAAGCAAAAACAACTCAATCCAAAAATTTAGAATAAAGAAAATAAGATAGTGTTCAGAAGTATCATAGTAGAATATGTACCTGGTGTAACATCTGAATGTTTTACTTCCCTTACTCTTTCAGCCACAATTTGAAAATTAGCTCTACCATGTGCTTGTTGAAATTAAGTATTGTCAAAGTTCTAATAAACCTCTTTTACTGATTGGCATTCTTTGGCGTAAAAAGCCAAACCATTCATTATCTTCTTTTACCTCCATGGATTTAAGAACTGTAAACTTAGGTCCTCCTCGCTCTTGTGCTCAGAAACTGCTATTGCATCCTCCACTTCCACAGTCTTGTTCTCTACAACAAACTCAAATACTTTGTTAACTTGTCCTCCACACTCCAACTTGACTTTAGCATCGCTCTTTCTATGGCTTCCTCCATCTCTTGGTTTTTATCATGATCTTCCTCAGGTGTTGAATCAATCAGTTCAAAAGGAACCAACTTATGACGACTGCATTCAATGAAGAATTCCAAATGCTGAGGAGAAAATTCATAAGATGAGTCCTCATTCTCACAAGCTTGAACAGCTTGATCTTTCATTCTAACCTCAGAATTAGGCAAAAAAACATCATACAGAACCTGATCTCCAATTTTTTCATTATCTCCACAGCTATCTATTTCAAAATCTGATCTTTCTTTATATAAATCATCGCCTTTATCCATAAGATTATCATCTGCTGCTTCAATAACCAAATTACCTTTTCGGGTGTATGCCAAATCATCCCAAGAAGGCTTAACCAAAGTATAAGGAGTTGAAAATTTTCTCTCCGAGTTCACACCACAACAAGAGCACATCACACTCACCTCACCATTCTCTACAGTAACTGGGATGAGAATCAGGGTATTGAGGGATGAAAAGACTGTTAGCTTCCATGGTGATGAAACCAATTTGGTTTTTTAACAATCTCTTCACAGAAAAATGTCTCCATAGTTCAGTGTATCATAAAGGTTCACTTATTGGCTTTCGGTAGGAAACACAACTCAACATAAAGTTAGCATCACTAGCTGAATTTGAGTTGAATGTGATGTATCTATGCTGTCTTAAAGAAAAGATTTTCTCATGTATGTTTACTTCTGTCGATTAAAATTTGGTATGATGATTTCATATTTGTGTTGATGTATCTTTGATGATGTCACTATTAAATGCACAATTCTGATCGTAATTGTAGTTTTCTTTTGGGATAAAGAATGGTCCTGGTCCACAAAATGTTCAACAAACTGTAATGTGCTTTATCAGTGTCAACATAGAGAAAGCTATGGATCTATTAATCATGAAATGCATCAGTTTGCCATTGCAGATTGGAATTGCTCTTTATCTGCTGTATAAACAAGTCAAGTTTGCATTTCTTTTTGGAATAGCTATACCAATTCTGCTAATACCGGGTACTAGATGACTCAGATCTTGAACATGTCCAAAATTTATTGACAATTGAATGCTGCTGTGTCTGCACTAAATATTAAGTGTCCATTTGACAGAGACAACTATATGTTTTTAAGTTGGTCTGATGGAAATAAGATGTCACACTGATACTAAGTTGATTGATATTTTGCACCATGTCTGTTGAACGCACTTGAATCGTTTATATTAGAACACTCTCTTCCGTCAACTTCTAACATTTGCTATGACTTTTGTATCCTAACTGCAGGTATTCAGCAGCTTATAGCATGTTTCACTTTTGTATAACAGACAGCGAGCATGATTGGAAAGAGGGGTCTGAGCAATATAGATTTATTGAACATTGTCTTGCATCAGTAGACAGACATAAGCAGACTTGGCTGATTTTTTCTGCTCATTGGGTTCTCGCGTACTATTCTGACAAATGGAACCAGAACTAGAAATTACATCCATACTTGGGAAAGTTTATATGGCCGTATTGAAACTACATTTTACTAGTACGTCTCAACTTGTTGGAGCGAGTGTCTTACTTACCAAAAGGAAGCTATGACGAATAATTAGTTCTGCTTTATCTGCAGAAATATATGTGCTTTATCTCTTCATCTTATATCTTATGGAATGGTGATAAAAATCATAGGGAAACCAAGTTTTACAGGAGTGTTACCTCCCGAGTACTCTTTGTGATTACACATAGTACTTTCCCAAATGAAACCACCTAAAGTGTTGGGCCCGTGCTTGCATGGGCCAATCCCATCTTGTATAGTGTTACTTGGTTAAGAAAAAAAATTTAGTTTGGCAAAAAAAAAAAAAAAAAAAAAAAAAAAGGAAAAAAAAGAGGGGGAAAAAAAAAAAAAAAAAAAAAAAAGGTTGAACACTTATTCATAGTAAGAACGACATATTTCATGAGTATTCTTTTTCATGCCACGCCATGTCCATAAATTCTTGGAAAAATGACACTGTATAGAGGCTGTAGAAATGACAATAGAAAAATGTATAAAATTTGTATATTTTTTTTGCATATATATACATTATGTATGTTATATAAAAACTATACAAGTTTTATACACTGTTTCGGCTACTAGATGTAAATAGTTTCTGCCGCAGGCTAAATGTGATAATACCCTAATTTCTGTCAAAAATAGCAAGGACTAACCAGTTTTCGGATCGGTCATTCAAAAATAGCCAGCGTTTGCCAAATCATTAAAAAATATTCACTATTTTGATGCAACAAAGACCGGTCCAGCATAATATACTGGAGTTCGGTGTGTATGAACTTTCAGCATATTATGTTGGACCGGTATACTTTGTTGGCTACAGTATAATATACTGGAATTCCAGTATGCTTTGTTGGAACTCCAGTATATTATACTGGAGTTCCAGCAAAGTATAATGGAACTCCAAACTCCAATATAATATACTGGAGTTCCAGTATATTATACTAGATTCCAGTATATTATGTTGGAGTATTTTCTATATTTTGAACAATGTTTTCGTTCAGATTTATTTTTACATGAAAAGTGGCAAATTTCGATGACTTATGAAACTGTGGCTATTTTTGAATGACCACTTGTAAATCTGGCTATTTTTGAAATTCTCCCCTAATTTCTTCGTATCGCTCCAACAATTATTCTTTGTCGTTCACAAAGCTTCTAGATGTACTATTAACTAATGCCTCCTCCCTTCGAAATCCGGCCTTTTAATTTTAATCGGCGAAATACATAGTTTACCCATCCACCTTGCACTCAAATCCCTGTTACACACCTGTTGACCACGAGTATAACTTTACACACCAAATATTTCAAATGTGTATCAATTACACTGTCACGACCCAAAATCCACTAAGGGTCGTGATGGCGCCGGATACCGCTGTCGGGCAAGTCAACCATAAATACTTAATTAAATTCTCATTTAAATAATTGTGAAAACTATGATTTTCCTTCAATTTTTACTAATAAAAGATACTCATTTCAAATTAAATATATATGTCAAGAAGTCAATTCAAAATACCCCATAACCTAGAACCCGGTGTCAAAAGCACATGAACATTTACTAGGGAATGAAATAAAGTACAATAACTGTCTGGAATATAAAGTGGACAGAAATAAAAATACAGTACAATACTCTGAAAGAGACTCTGCTGGCTGCGGGTCGTCTCGATAAATGCAGTTTACCTAAATCTCCATATCAACCATGCCGCTATGCCACTAAGCCACTAGCCACACATGAACCTGTGCAACAAAAATGCACAACAAGTGTAGTATGAGTACGAAAATAACGTGTACCTAGTAAATATCCCGTCTAATCTCGAAGAAGTAGAGATGAGAGGTCGACTTCGACACTTACTAGTGATTCAATAATGATATATCCATAATATAATAAATTGAGGATTTTTATAAACATATTGTAATTCAATAGAATGAAGCAAGTAAATAATTCTTCCTTTTATAGGGAATTCCCAAATTCCTTTTCATCATTTATACATTTATTCTCGATTCAGGGAGAGCAAATATCAAGATGTATAAATCCTAAGGCAAACAATACAAGCATGCGCAAATCATGCCGAGGTCGTATGACCCAATCCAATAATATTTAAACTTTGCACTGCTATAGGGTCGAATGACGCGAACCATAGATGGATCTATTTAATCTACCGGAGCGTTCGACCCGTTCCACAATAGATAAACACATTCAAACAGCCAAATCAACAATTCATCAATGAGCAATATTCAGGGAAAGACAAGTTTCTCTTTTAAAAGTCAAGAAATGATATCTAGCCTTTTAGAAATTCATTTTCACATTCGTTATGTTTTAAACATTTTTTAAGTTTGTCAACAAGGTTGCAAGTATTACAAGTAAGCATGCTTTTGGGCCTGAAACTACCAGGACTTAAGCATAATAGTAGCTACGCACGGACTCTCATCGCCTCATGCATACGTAGCCCCCGCAAATAGGAGCATATAACCAGTTAACTCATCTATGGGGACAATTCCCTCTTACAAGGTTAAAAAAGAGACTCACCTCGCTCCGAAGTCCAATAACCGGCGTTCCACGCCCTTCCGAAGACTCGAATCGATGCACAATACTCCAAAACTAGACAATAATTATGCAAATCTATTAATATACGTTCAATTACTCCTAATGATCCAATTTATGACAATTCCTAACCCCGATTGAAAAGTTGACAAAAATGCTCTCCGGCGCTCGTGCCTGGATTCCGAAATTTTTCGAAGATAAAATTTTCCCATAACCTCACGAACTCAAATATATAATTTACTCTCAATTTTATTCCCAAAATTGCGGTCAAAATCCTAGAATACTAAGTTTCTAGGTTTTCTCTCAAACCCCAAGTTTTCCACTAATTTCCATATTCAAATCCATATCTAAATCGTGTATTTAATTGTAATGAGCGTGAAAAATTTACCTAGAGATACTTGAAGAACATTTTCCCTTGAAGCTCTCCAAAATTGCCCACACCAAATGAAAATGGGAGAAAAATAACCAACTCCCGATTTTAAAAGAGCACACTGCCTCCAGCCTTTCCGCACCTACGTTCAATTGACCGCTTCTGCGGTTCCGCAGGTGCGGCCCCATTATCGCATCTACGGTCCTTCCCAGGCCCCCATTTCCGCTTCTGCGCTCCTCCTTCCGCAGGTGCGATCCCACTTCTACGGTAATTTGACCGCATCTGAGGCCCTAGCCTTCTCCCTTCTCAACCGCATTTGCGCTCCTTTGGCCACTTCTGCGGCTCCGCACTTGCGGCCAAAACCTCGCATGTGCAGTTACACCAGATACCGGCTGCTGAAGCCCTTCTTCAAACTCCAAATTTGATTCGTTAACCATTCGGAATCCACCCGAGGCCCCTGAGACCCCAATCAATCAAGCCAATCAGTACCAAAACATAATGCGAACCTGCTCGAGGCCTCCAATCACATCAAACAATGCCAAAATCACGAATCACACCTTAATTCGAACTTTATGAACTTTGGAACTTCAAACTTCTTCATTCGATGTCGAAACCTACCAAATCACGTCCGTTTGACCTCAAATTTTGCACACAAGTCACATGCGACATTATGAACCTACTCCAACTTTCAAAATTGGATTCCGACCCCGATATCAAAAAGTTCACTTCCGGTCAAACTCCTCAAAAACCTTCAAATTTTTATCTTTAGCCAAATGACTCCAAAATGACCCACGAACCTCTGAATTCACTTCCGATCGCGCTCCCAACACCAGAATCACCATATAGATCTATTCCCAGACTTAGAATCCCAAGCAGACATCGATAACACTAAAATGCGCTTCAACCCAAATTTATGAAACTCTTCCAAAAATGCTAACTCCCATAATAGGTACTGAAACATTCTTCTTGTTTATTGTCTCCCATCTTTGACACAAATATTATTTAATAGCTGACGACACAAATCAAGATTATTTCCTTTCTGGTGTGGAAGAAGCGACAACCACAGAGCATACTCAGACAGAACCTTGACTCAGTTACCAAGATAAATCTTTTTTGATGTGAAAGATCAGACTATGCTGCAACCACAGAGAATACTTAGACAGTACCTTGGCTCTGATACCAAGATAAATATTTTCTGATGTGGAAGATCAGACTATGCTGCAACCACAGAGCATACTTAGACAGTACCTTGGCTCTGATACCAATTATTGCGGAAGTCAAATGTATATAGTGTGAATGAGTCACAACTACTATATCAAAAATTATAGCAGCCACCAAATAATAAATAAGACAATAAAGCAATAATAAAAGGAAAACCAGAATTTATGAGGTTCAGCTAATTTTGCCTACTCCTCGGACACAACCAATATTTTATTCCACTCCAAAATACAAGTAAAATAATACTAAAGAGAGAAGATACAAATACCTTAAGAAGATAAGAAGACAAATGAGAGGTGTGGATAAATCCTAAACATTAGGCCTCCTTTTATAGGGAAAAATTCCCAAACCAAATCAAGAACCCACCGATGTGGGACTTTTCCAACTTCAACGGAGTGAAGCTAGAATATTTCTGTTAAAAGACAAAGACTAGTTGAAAAATCTACTACTTTTGACTCTTGTGCTGAAATGACGAGTCCGGAATCAAAATATTATTATTTTGGACTCAAAAGACATAAATAAGTGTAAAAAAAAATATTATATATACAACGCCAGAAAACCTGACGTTGTATAATAACGGTAACGGCACCGTTAATGTACAACGCTAGATTTTCTGGCGTTGAAACTGACACAGTAATTCAACGCCAAAAAACCTGGCGTTGTATCCTTTTCTCCAAAAAACACTAGCCCCCCTTTCTCTTCTCCACGTATTTGCACGTGTCCCATACTCCATTCTCCCTCTTACAAACTAGTAGTCTGAAAGTAGTAGTCTATGTGCATTTTGTTCTTTCTGATAGCCTATTAAGGATAAGACTTGACAATATAGGGAGTAATTATTAAGGCTATGATCCATTTTCAAATATTAGTAAAAGTTTTAATTCTTTTTTTTTTTTTTTTTTAATTTTGAATTTTGAGTGAAATAAAAGGTAATAAAAGGAAGAGCCATGTCAGTGTTAGGTGTCCAAAGACTTTATTTACATAGATTTGGTTATATATTGATTATTAGGGATTATTATGTTTAGTTTCTTGTATCTTTCAATCATATAAATGAGTATTACAAAATTAGAAATATTCTCTCTTTTCTGGAAATTTTATCAATATTTCTCCTTTGAAATAATTTTCTGTTACTTGCTCATTTGAATTATTTGCTCTATAAAATAGTCAGTTAGTATTAGTCCATTCACAGGTTGTTTGGATGGTTGCTACCCATTGTATTGTATGGTATTGTTACGTTAAATACAAAATATGTCATTTTATGTAACGACCAATTTGGTGTGGTCGCATCTTTACTTGTCTTTTTCTCTCAATATCATCCTTCATTATTATTAAATAACTTTATTTTATCATTTACCTACCCTTTATATAATAATTTTATCTTGTATCATAATTTTTTTTATAATATTATAAATTTATTCTTCATATTGTTAGTGTGTTATATCATGAAACGATGTCAAACGACACAATCTATCCAAATATTATATTTATCAACAATACAGTACGGTACAATACAATACGACACATTACGAAATGATACGTTACAATCATCCAATCAAGCTGTCAGGGGCCGTTTGGTTCATTGGGTTAAATAAATTATGCCGATATAAATTTTAAAATTAAATGCATTTCGTGTTTGGCTGTAATTATAATTTTATAACATAAAATTCGTATCTTTTTGTATTAAAATCTTGGTAATATCTCAAATAAAAGTACTAGTAGCCTAGTAGGAAGTTTAACTTATTAAGGTGGGGAAATAACTAATTTCAAAAGAAATCATTTCAAGATTATTTTAATAGTTTTTATTTTGAACAAGCATAATATTTAAGATAAAGTCCAAAGCAATCATGTCATATAAAATGAGAAAAATAAAATATAAATTTTGTAGACTGACATATAGTACACACAAATAAAAGGATACAACGCCAGATTTTTTGGCGTTGAATCAGTGTGTCTGATTCAACGCCAGAAAACCTGGCGTTGTATGTTAACGGTTCAGTTACCGTTATTATACAACGCCAGAACCTGGCGTTGTATATATAATGGTTATTTTTTTTTTACACTTATTTGTGTCTTTTGAGTCCAAAATAACAATATTTTGGTTCCGGACTCCTGAAATGACACTCAATTAGAGTTGTTGACCCGACTTTTTGAAGCTGGTGGTTTGTCTCACTTTTTATGGATATTGCAGTAGTAGTTTACTTTTGTTCTAACTAGTTTTCGAGAGACAAGCTTCTCTTTTATTCAAGATAGTCTTTAAACTCAGTTTTGCTTTCGGCCTCCACCTCATCACTATGGCATATCACATACGAATATTATAGCAGGTTTTTCCACTTTGTTACTTTTTCCTACAAATTCTCGAATTGTATAATCTCTATCTCAAATTATCTGTCGTGACTTTTAAAAATAGTTGTCTCAAATTATATTATTTTAAAAGTTCAAGGCAAATTTTTTTTTTTTTTTTTATCAATTTACACTTAGTAGTAATTGTTCTTAAAGATGGAGATGACACATAAATAGAATAAATATTCAATGAAGAGAGATTATATCTTAACATATGAATAAGGGTAAAATGGTCAAAAATCTCTTCTAATTAATACTTATTTCTTAATGATTGTATAGAAGAGAAACACGACGGATAATTGAGAGAGAGGACATAATTATTCAGCAACAATATATAGATGACAAGTTACAAATGTAATTTATAGAGGTTGGCCGTTTACTCATCCACAGAGAGTGAGGGGACTAAATTTGTAGAGAACTATTGACCTACTCATCCCCAGAGAGAGAGAGAGAGAGAGGAAGCAGGGGAGAGAGGAACGGAGAGAGATTGCAATATTTCTTTTTTTAAAAATGTCATTTTACTAATGAATAATGATCCAAATATACAGTTAGCTTTATCGTTTACCTTTCAATTTCAGTTGATTTATCTTGGTTAAGTGCATGGTTAACTGTATTTAGCAGTAGCGTGGATTTCAGACATCTTTTGGTGAAGAAACAATCAAAATAATATAATAGAAATAGATTGTAAATTATTCAAAGCAAAAGAAGATTTTGTCCGTATATTTAACTTGTGATATAGTAGCTTAGTTTGGTAACTCAAGGCAACTCTGTTAGTGAGAGCGTCTCTCGTATGCCATTTTCTGATTGATCGGCACTGTCATTTTTGGACTTAGGAATGTTGTCTTCAGGCTCTTGTAGAAATGGTCTGAAGGTCAGAAGCAAGCCCAGCAACTCAATCACATTGAGGACAAAGAAAACCAGCTGATCACCTGCATTATAACATCACATTTCCTACATTTAGTTAGTTAAAAGCATAGATTAGGAGAATAATGACTTTGATATCAAAGTATATTATGTAAATTCTTCCACACTTTTCGGGGCTATTGATTTCGGTTAGATATGAACTTATATAATCGACGAACCAAACATATTCAATTTAGGAGTTTGTGATGTATGTAGCATAGAACTCTTAATTGTACCCAAATTATTAGAAAATCTTAGAAATAAAAACAATATGATGCTAATTTCCTCTTTAGCATTGACCTACTACAGTAAATCACTTTATCATTAGGAAATATATCAAGTCAAGCCCCAGAATTTACTCACAATAGACATCTATAAGTAACTGGAACCACTACCATCCATCAGAATCTTTACTACCGGCAACTCATCTCGTGTAATCAGTTAATCACTGCTTTATCTTGAAAGTCCTATGTTAATTTGTTGATCATTAAGCCATATTCCATCTATTTATATGTTAGATGCTTGTTCGGATTGATTTGTATCATGAATTTCTTTTGGCACTTGAATAGCAAGCTCTTGAATTACGGTTTCACATTACAAGCTAAAATCCAATTTAACTTGTCGTCTTACCTGGCAAAATATCAGCATCTTGACGCCGTTGTGCCCAGGACAATCTGCATATATTGTAGAACATGATGTGATAATGAGTAATGATCTTGAATAGACATCTAGATTAGTGGACAGCAGATCATAAGAGCAAAACAAAAAACGATTTATACAAGGTCTAAGTCGAGCAAACAACCCGAAATAGAAGTGCATTTAAGTATAGCAGGTAAGCATTCACAACTTCTGACAACATCATAACATAGAACATCAGAGCATATTAGATATGACACAAGGAAACGCAATCTACTCAAGCACACACTGCAACTTTCTAATTTGAATTGGCTTATTTAGCAAACTCAAATTAGAGCTAAAACTGCAAACGTATGACTAAAGGACCAAAAATCGATGAAGGTAAAGAGAAGAGATGGTAGAAAGAAGTTGGAAACTTACAACGAACCCCCAGCTGCTGGGCCGATTGTCTTGAATATAGACATTGAACACATAGAAATGCCATTTGCAGCTCCTCTTTGCTCCTGGGCCTGAGATTAACAACTTTTGTCACACTCAACAAACTTCACATAATGAGAAATAAGGTAGATATGAGAAAATGAACCTACCACAGCCCTGTTCTGCATAATTAGCAATCCAGTGGTGATCGATACCTGATTATGCATGAAAATAACCACTTAGACCAAAACAGTCCATGCAAAAATCTATTAACCCCGTGGATTTGCAGAAGTAATCCAAAGGTAGTTGAAACAAACACAAACTGACATTATGGCTAGCCTCTCACTCCTCAGAAAGGAACTATAACAAAAAAAGTATATATAGGTCCATACAAAAAAATTATGTTTCCAAGAAAATAAAATATTTTGTAAAAATCATGAGGTTCACTCATGAAAAAAAGTAAAATGAGGAAATAGTGAGATTATTTCAACTTTTTAGCTGTTGGTATACAGCAACCTAACAAATTCGACCTAGCTCCCATTAGTTAGTTAAATAACCCTATTTTCAGTCATGTACATCAGGAGTCAGTGTAAACCTACAACATTCCAAGGTCCATTGATTAGCTAAATTCCATTTGACAGATCTTAAGCGTCTCGGCTGTAAAAAACTGATGGTAATACACTTGTGGTTTCAGAATTTCCCCGAGTATGGTTCACTTGACGGTTGGCTTCTTAAACAGAGCTGCTTGGTTGGTGTATAGAACTAAATCTTCATTGATGGCGCTTTTTTTTAAAGGATATTGTTGACCAAATGGGAAGAACTTTGTACAGGCCCACAAGGGAACCTTAGCCATCAAGAGAAATAGGCAAAAGTTCTTTTATATCAACCACTGAAGAGGCAGACAGTTATCCATTAACCTGTATGAAGCAGGATTTTGGCTTGAAAAGTCACATTTTAATGAGCTCTGCTTGAGACTTACTACAGAATTACCCTAACACCTTTGATTCTCAATTTTAAAATTCTTTATCACAATCCAACTAAGAGTCTAACAAGGCAAAAATAAAGTAATAGCTTCTCTCTCTTTCCTATATATCCTGCATTATTGGTAATGGTGAATA
The DNA here is from genome assembly GCA_026770625.1 of Nicotiana glauca. Lineage (NCBI taxonomy): Eukaryota > Viridiplantae > Streptophyta > Magnoliopsida > Solanales > Solanaceae > Nicotiana > Nicotiana glauca. The sequence goes on from MU681210.1 coordinate 27,964, forward strand.
TTCATAGTGCTTGATGGAGACTAACTGTCGAACAAAAACATGCTAAATCCTAAAAGAAAATAATAAAACTAACATTGTGCCTAAATTTTCCGTAGGTCGCATTGTTAAATTTTCAATCAATAATAATATTAGAAACTGAAGAACACAATGATTTGAGGAAAGGCTTACCGAGAGCACATTTTTTAACATAGATGCGCAGTTAAGAGCTATGGATAGGCAGAAACCAGATAACAAAGCTATACACGGATAGCTTGCCAGCAATGGTATGCTTAATACCTGAAAAATGAATTAGTTCAATTCAAAACAACACAAATAAATGAAGTAAACAGAAGAGGAAACAAAAGGGAGATCACAGTTCTATTAGGGGCATACTGCACCAACGCGTGAAATCATGACAGGCCCAACAATCCTTTCCACCAATGGGTATGCAAATAGCTGGAAGAGTAACAAACCAACACCTGGTAGATCATGAAAGAGATTAATGCTCTTTATTAAATGCAGTCCACACTATCCAATATCCAAAATCCAAGAAGTGAATTCGTGCGATGGAAACCATATTACTATTAGATTTAAAAGACTTTCGAGAAAATAAGCATGGGATTTAGTACTTGATTCTAGCACCTTAAGGCTAATATAATGGTTTAATTGACATCTTCGAGATTTCTCGAAGGAGAAAATGCTTAATCATCAAAATAACCTGACTTACCACATATGGCACATAATTTTTTTTATGCAGAGATTCAAACTGTCTATATACCTGTGATGGCAAGAACTTGTCCAACATCAGTAGTTGTAAAGCTTAGACCCCCAAGGGTCCTTGGACTGACAGCCCACAATGAAAAAATCTGAAGAAATAGAACGATTATAAAATTATGCCCACACACAAATTTATATGGAAACAATCAAATTTGATGAGCGGGATACCATGTCAAGACCAAGGCATGACAGCTAAGTTCAAATTGACAATCTTTATAAAGTTATACTTCATTAATTGTAGAACGTGAGGCATTGAATGACCTTAGACTGCTTCAATCACAAACACTTTATCTTCTGATGAACTCATAAATTTGTAGTTGACCGTCATGAAGCATATAAAACCAATTCTTTGATTAAGTCTATCGACCATCAATTATTAAGCTCCCTAGAATGCTAGATAAACCAAACTATTACAGTATCCATATGACTTCAATTGCAGAAAAACAAGAAGATGAGCAAGAAATATTGAAGATGGTCAGAAGCACAATTTTGAATTCATAACTAATCTTATGTGTCTGTCCGCTAACTCCAGATGTTGAGAGAAATTAGTCAAATGTACCTCCAAAGATTTTAACTATGTAATGTGGGCACATTTACAGATGCATATCTGAACAGTGGATTCATTTACAGGTACATATCAAAACGTAGTAATGTGCAATTTTTTCCAATTTTTGGTATGTTTCTAAGAATTACCACAAAGTACTTACATTCATATCACTCATTTGACATGGATACGTCAACACCAATAAAAGATCCATGTCATATATGTTTTTAAAGGTTTCCATAGGTGAGAAATTTAAGCACAAGTATATAATACTTACAACCTTTTACATTTTAATTAAATGTAGTCGTAGATCAAGATATTTTGTACACGAGAACAACTTCTTTCACATTAGAACATGATTTGGAATGTGATAATAAGGATGACATATCAAGTTCCAATTAACATAAATTCAGAAGGAAAGGTAAAAATACCTCTAAATAGGCAATATCATGAAGCTGGAATACACAATAGACAGCAATAGCTGACACTAAGGGCCAATTCTTAAGAAGGCTCTTGTGGGAATTTGGGATTTTGCGTTCAGAATGCTTCATGCTCTCAGACAAATTTAAACCATTTGTAGTTCCTTCTGCAACATCATAGATATCACTTTGATCTTTGTTTGTTTTGTTATGCTTGTGTAGTGTCTCCTGCAATGTGTTACAAGTTGTCAATCGCAGAAAATATCCAGTTATATTATTTCTCTCCAATGTTTTAGGTCAAGTAGATATGTTCGTTGTTAGAAACTTTAGTTCATTCTGTTGATTGAAATAGATTATTTCAAGCATCAGCATATACTTACTGTCACAAAATAACTTTCAAAAAGAATATGAAACAGAGATAGATGGCACTTAAAATCAGATGATAAAGTATTTAGAACAGAAGTCATACCGGAAGCCAAAAGGAGACTACTGTTGCAACTAATGCCAGTAGTGATACCATAAGACAAGGTAACAAATATGGGAATCTGCAATGGTAGAAACCACACATCAATTTCCAATTCACCAAGAGAGGAAAGAAATTGGAGAAAACAGATTGCACCAAACACAAAACTTTAGATATATGGTCAATTGAGAGTAACAAAGGTACAGAACAGGCAAGGCATCTGTTACCTCCCGAATAAGGAGTCTTTCGAGAATATGCCAGGGTACTTTTCTGCAGGCTAGAACACAAAGTGTAAGCCACAAATTATATTTATAAAAATAATAAAGAATATTCTAAAAGGATGGAAAAGCAGAAACGTAAAGCTTCGATGAACTTCAGTTTCCAGTTCTGGACATGAGATAGAATCAAGACAGTTTATTATTTTCCTGATCTACAATTTGGACATAATTCAGCTGATTTGTGGCACTTAACCAACTATTAAGTTAAAGCAACAGACGAATATATTAGCTTAGCAATTTTTCTCTGGAAAACCATAGATTGAAATCCGGTTTCACGGAAGACCGAGTTTAAAAGTAGTTTCCAATGAGGGATGTAAATGATATTGTTTTTACGGACCAAAACCTTATCATTGTGAAAAAATTCAAATGGATGTAATAGAAACTTGTCTAAGGAATATGGTTTTTCAGTCTTCACTAGAGTAAAACTTAGACAAAGAATTATAACACTGAAAAATATGTGTACCTGTGCAAGATAACCTCCAATAGCAGGACCAATAACCAAACCAATGCCCCATGATGTGCTTACCTAAAATAGATGGATATTCATTGTTACCTAGGCTTTCCGAGATTATGCAGTGAAAACTATCCTCGAGAAAAAATGGATACAAGAGAGGAAGAGAAGCAACTCACAGCAGATATCCCTAAAGCATGGTATTCTTTTCGGCAAATTTCAGAAGCATATGCCTGGAAAATTTGAATGTGAAGAATACTATAAAATTAAACAACTAATAAAATGAAAAACTCCAGGTATACATGCACGAATCTTTAATTATACGAACAGCAGAGAACAAGAGAAAAAACAAATTACAAGAAATCACTCACTGCTCTTTGTAGAGAATCATGTTTTTATATAAGATTCTCGACTCTTTATGTACATCTTGTCTGCTGGGGGTTCATCAGTAAATTATTAACATCATGAAAAGCTAGGTAACTAAACCAATAGTCTGTGGTTAGACATATAGTACATTTTTTATATTGTGATAAGGCATAGTCAGAGGCGGATGATGTAGAAGGTTGACGACGGGTTCAATTGAACCCATAACTTTCCACGCGGAGCAGAAATTTATATGTAAAAATTCCTTAAAATTATAAAAATAGTAGATATGAACCCGTAACTTTAAAAATATAATGGGTTCAATGCTAATATCTTAAAAATTGAACCCATAAAATATAAATCCTTGATCTGCCTCGGTGCATATTAATAAACTCTACAAAAACATCCTGGCTTGTATAAGAAACCATCTTAAGTAGTTTTCTGGCACAAAGAGGAAGAGATGGATACTAGGAAATCAACTGGATTACGACGTTATATTTTACCAAAGAGGACTATCAACTGGGAAGAACATGAAGCCCTCTCCAGGACTAAATAAAATAGAAGAGAATATCGGTATTTTCATCAAATTATCCTGCAAGTTAAAAAAAAAACACTTGTATTTTAAACATGCAAACCAATATGTCAATCCCAGAAAAAATATAGCGCTTATAACTTATACACACTTTTTTTATCAAGTAGAAATGAAGGCCTACCCTCATAGTGCCAATTATTCCACACAAGCTACCCATGAGAAACCTCAAAATAATAGCCATCCAAAAGTTCGTACTAAGGCCAAAGAGTGCATTGAAGATAACCCTGCAGTTGATTTATTAAAGAAAATTTGAGTGAAACAAAAATAAATTGAATTGAGCTAATATTTACTGAAGAGAACCTTATACAGCATGACAATAGTAAAACAGCACTACTAACACTGTAATTGTCCCGATAATGACAACTGGCTTTCGGCCATAACGATCAGCAATCACTCCCCAAAGAATAGATGTCAAAGCTCTTCCCAACATGAATGAAGAACCTTCAAGAAATCTAGACATATAAGATACGAATTCTGAAAACTCATGTAGTCAGAAGCACCGAGGAAATGAAGCTAACCTACAAATCCAGCATAGTAACTAATATCTTCCTCCCTATCCGCAATGTGAAAATCTCTGACCTACAGGAATCAAAATGTTGATATTGGCATAACCATAATCTAGATGCTACATAGGTGGAAAATAGAAAAGTAACCAAGAAGAATGGAACTTTTGTATGGATAAGAAGAGAGAGTCTCAATTAAGATATAAATGGTTTCACTATAGGCCACCACCAGAGTTGAAGGGCATGAGTGACAACTGAATCTTGGTAAATACTGAAATGAGATATCATCATATGTAAAGATTTATCCATAGTGCAAGTTTAAATTATAGGCACTGTCACAAAAATTGAACAGGCAATATTGCAGTGTGCTCAAAGAAGTTGGAGGGTTTTATGGGAAATCATACATTTATCTCTCCAACACAAACTTCTGTATCAGTTACGCTCATGAATTTGGTTATTTGACACAAAAAGAGACAAACTTTATGGTTGATGACACAACCCACCATGGGAAATGATTGAACAAACTACTTTTAGTACATGAATGAAAACAAATATTACATGGAGTATCATATAAAAAGAACTCAAGAAATGTAAGAGCAAGTCACTTAAACTTAGTATTTACCATAAAATAGAGGAAAGGGAACAGAGATGATATCGGTAAAGCTGCAAAAGATATTAGAAACAAAGTAGGTTAGTGAAAAACTCTTAAGAATAGAAGTAACCTGGAAAAAATTAAGCTTCACAATTTCTTTCAACTGACGATATGTTTATGCGAGACCAAAGCTAATGCTAGGATAATAAAATGTCACTAGTATAAGCAGAATATGTTTAAAATTGGTGCATGTATCCCTTCAGAAGCTCCAAAACATTTCATCTTAGTCCAGAATCGCTACCAATTGAAGACGAAGATGATCAACAAATTTTAACAGATTATGCACGATGTACAAATATGCATGTTATTCCATGAGTTAACATATTTCATCTTTGTATGTCTTATAAACAAGATGATATACTTCTTTATGTAACATTCTACCACCTTTGTATTAGTGGTATTCGAAGCTAGCTTGCGCGCCCCTCAATTGTTTTCATCTGATATCTGCTACTTTCACCACTAGCAGAGGTACCAAGTAACTCATCCACCAACACTTAAATATATGGGAAATAGTCACCTAACCTTTTTCATTTCAGGCTTATTATAGACAGGCAAGCTGTATTGCTTATTTCTAACCCTGGTATTTAATCAATTGTTTTTTTCCTAGAATATACTTGACTCGGTTTATGGGGGTGAAGGACCATTCTTTCATGTCGGAAATTGGTCAGTTCATTTATACACATGTATTATTAAAAGAAGTTTCAATCTACAACTACTAAATTATTTTGAGAAAACATTATGAAAAAATTTCTCCTTTGACTCTAGAAATAACAAGTAGATACAGCTTTTTGTCATTGATGGTTCTCAGCTTGCATTTTCCAGGATGGACCTTTTTAATTTACTTCAGGGAACCTCTGATGAACTAAATAGAGTCTGTAGCTAGTTTAACAAAAGCAAACGTGACAGCGTAAAAAGTTTACACTATCGAACGGGCTATCGAATACGGGTCAGAAGTAAATTACGAGTTAGATCAATCTGCGGATCGAGCGAGCTCCCCTTGCATGTAATGATGAGTTTTAATATTAACATCTCATAGCAGGTTAGTTACTTTTTTTTTACAAGATTACCAACTAATGTCTATCATAAAACCTTTGCCAATAAGGCTGTAACTATCCTTTAAGTGCCCAGAATGCATAAAAAAAATTTGTTAGTCAGTGCATGTACAACCCCCCCCCCCCCCAAAAAAAAAAGCACATGAAAAAATGATAGTGTTGTTTTAATTAAATATAATAAGGAAAGATAAAAGAGCAACAAAGGCCAAAAATTGGAGAAAGCGATGTGCCCATATGGACGTTTGACGAATCCAGAAGTAGTGAGAAGTTCTTGTTCGTTTGACTGCGTGCTTACTTTTACAGAGCTTCTCAAAGATATTTTTGCTTGTACAGTTTTGAATCTCATCACTTTGCCATGGATTTGAACTGCAAAGTTTTGAAGTTTATGATGATGAAAACTCCGGCTGAGTCCATTCCTCCGTTGAAAATCGCCGGCGATCAAAACAATGTCGTTTCACCGGTTATCGATGGAAACAAACTGAAAATTCAGGTTCCTGTTCCGAGGAAAATTGTTGGCGGCGAGGACGATGTGGTAGATAAGAAGAAAGTGAAAATTGAGGTTCCTATTCCGAAGGAATTATTATTTCCATCCGCTGAGACAGCGTCGTGTACTGATCATGCACAGTTATTGGTTCAAACCTATGGGAATTTCAAAAAGAGTGGGAAGCCGGTGAGGTTTATGTTCTACAAGGATGGATCGTGGGTGAATTTGGAGAAAAACGTGATGGATGTGATGGTATCAAGTTTCGTGAGTGGCAAGCCCATGATTGATGTGGAAATGGAAGGGTTAAAATGTCTTTTTGATTTTTATCACATGTTAGAGATTGACTTGGACACCGGGAAAGAGCGCTCTATTTCTTGGATTGATGTTAATGGTAAGTGCTTTTTCCCTAAAGTCTTCATTGATTCCAGTGAGAATTCAGATGACAAAAATCAACAAATTGAAGCTTCGAATGTTAATGAAAAAATTTCCTCCGAGAATCCTAAGATTGAAATTGAGATAAGAATCTCAGATTACAACTCAGACAAAGAAGTTAACAATTCAAGAGAAGAGTTACAGTTAGGAAAGAGAAAGAGGGGAAGTGAGGAGAATGAAGTGGAGGAGAAGGAGAACGGAGGTCGTCCAATGCGAAAGAGCAACGTGCTATTGCTGCTACTGAATTGCATTCACCAAGGTGGCCAAAGGCAAGGTCATTGAGGGAAGAGGAGAAAGGCTTTCAGATGGTAAAGCTACTGTTGTCGGGTTTAAGGACTGTGAACCCTGGTGTTATAGTCACTTCGATTCATAAGTGTGTTAGAACTGGCCCATTGGAAAAGGCTCGTCTTGAGGTTTTCCAAACAAATATGGAGATCATAAAGAGAGCTAGAGGGGGGAACCTTAATGTTGTATATGCTTGGTACGGGACATCAGCCAAGAACGTGGAGATCATTCTGCGTCATGGCTTTGGAATGCCTAGCGTGGTACATGGTTCTAATGCTCATGGCGTTGGTGTGTACTTTTCGCCCTTGCGCCAACCACAAAATAGTGCAATGATGTCTGAGGTAGATGAATATGGTGAAAAGCATATTGTGTTGTGTCGAGTTATATTAGGAAAGCTTGAAAAGGTTGAGTTAGGATCTCAATAGCGGTATCCTTCTAGTGTGGATTTTGATACTGGGTTGATGATTTGACAAACTCGAAGTGGTATGTGGTGTGGTCTGCAAATATGAACACCCACATTCTTCCCGAATGCATAGTTAGCTACAAATCTGGACGCCATATGTCAGGTCAAGCAAATGGTGCTTCATCCATGAAGTGGGCTCCTCATGCTTCAAATGCAATGGGTACATTAATATCCAAGCTAAGTACATTGCTTCCACCTCCGGAAGTGCAGGACTTGCATAGTTTGTATTGCTCCTACCGGGAAGGCAAATTGGGGAAAGAAGTTTTCATGAGACAGTTACGATCTGTTGTTGGAGATGAGTTATTGCGTTCGACTATTCTAGAAATCCGTGGCTGAGATGAGATTTTTTTAGTGTTTAATTTTT